>JAPYMA010001191.1:0-40501 GCA_035041965.1 Anisakis pegreffii | reverse complement strand
TGAACTCCATAAACGTATCGAGATTCAATCTCTACTACCCATTGCAATTCAGTCAACGCAATAGATCATTTTATGTTTCATTTGCAACATTCGATCTCTGTTCAAAAAATATCACTTTCACTCTCATCAATCAATATAATCAAATGAATTCACTCATCATAACTGCATCGTTTCAATGTGTTTTACTGAAAGAAAAACTCAGCT
The DNA here is from genome assembly GCA_035041965.1 of Anisakis pegreffii. Classification (NCBI taxonomy): domain Eukaryota; kingdom Metazoa; phylum Nematoda; class Chromadorea; order Rhabditida; family Anisakidae; genus Anisakis; species Anisakis pegreffii. Next base: position 40,297 of record JAPYMA010001191.1, on the reverse strand, counting down.
GATAGGGTCGACGTTTTCCATTCGTTATTTTTTCATGATTGCTTTTAATTACATCTTTTTAGTGATGCAACAGCTTTTATCGCTAGCATAAAAATATTGTTGCGATGCCATCAATGACTATGTGACAACATCTCAGAATTCTTCCGCATTCCTCATCACTAAAGTGAAATGAAATGCGAAGTTTTTCATTGCGAATTTTTTGACAATTGTAATGACTCTGAGCATTGATATAACCACGTTATTCATACAGCCGTTTCAATCCGTGATTTCGACATGTTATCCGTGCATCGAACAAGCAAACACTCTTTACGACGACATTCTCATCCATTTTATGCAACTTTTGAGGTTCAGAATATGAGAAATCCTCTGGTCCGTTTACAATCATTATTTCTTTGCTGATTTCAATGGTGGGAGTTTGTAACGTGAGCAGTTATCGACAGTCATATAAAATGATTAGAGAATTTTCTTGATCCTTACACGACTTTTTGCAATTTTATCGTCATTACTATTGAATCAGCACATCATCATGCTTCGAGCACATTTCCTCACACATACTCACTTCGGCATAACATCGTCATCCAGCGTAGGTGATTCTTAGTTTTTACAAGGCAAGAAATGCTTTCATAACTATTATTCATATGCTAATTTCAATATTAATTCAGCTGAAATCGGGAAAACTTCTGATAGTCATATGGCTTAAACAACTATCTGTAGCAAAGTTCGAGTTCTTGCAGTACCAGTACAATTGTTGCTGAATAAATGAAGCAAGCACATAAAACGACTGTTCTAGTTTCCTGGATGGAAATTTGTTGGTGACAGTCAAAGACGTTAATGACGGTGTCCACCGTCTTCATTACTTTCTCAATGAAGCATGCATTTGATCAAGAAAAATGCCATAAGAGTTGTGCAATTACTACCAATCAACTAGCACAGAAACGATTCACTTTCATGATGTGAGGAGTATCATTGGCTGCACTCCATCATGCATGTTTTGATATTCAATGTTGCTTGACCAATGCAACACAACAGGTGCACAATAGACACATGCATTACGTCATAACAAGAGATGCAGTAAGCAGAGGCATAGCATGCTTCAGAATCGATTGATTGAAATGGACTCTCGCATCCTAACCTTATCATTTCAATGCATATTGATGCGTAAGTCCAAAAGACCGACACATTTTTTTTTGTATTGTTATGATTCTTCAGAGGTGGCATCATGCTTGCTAAGCTGTTGATGCTTTCGTTACTAATACGAAAATACCATCGCAAACATTCTCGAAACTTAATGACAATTAATTTTGAAATTTTGATAGGACTATCCGTCATGAAGATATTTTCACATTGATTCTTTGATAATTTCAATCTGTGCGTGTATTATAGGAATGTTTTATCCACGCTTTGAACATATTCTCCGGTATGTTTCACCCTGAAATTCTCTCACCGCAGTAACGAAATTTTGAGTTCAGCACTGTAGGAAGACAGGAAAACTGCTCAAGTTGATTGAACTTCTTAATTTGTGAAATAATCCATGCTATGTGTCGTTCATTACCCACATGAACCTGTTCAATTTCAGTAATTAAGTGTTCCGTTGCTAATCACACTTCAGTGCTACTTCGTTGCTATCGTCGTGCTTTTTTCGTTAACGCTGTTTCAATTGTTACTCTATTTTCACGTAGTATAATTTATTGAATTTCAGAATCGAAGACGCTGAAAAAAAAATTTTTTGAAATCGAGGAAGCGAAGCAGCAACAGCAGCAGGAACACCAAAGGTGTTTTTTAAAAAATAAAACGTGAGCTTTTTAAGTGAATGACATTTTTTACTGGTTTATCTTCATTAATTCGATTAATTAATCACTTATTTCACTTGCATTTTATTAGGTTACATCTGAATTTCTCGTTGTTCCATTAGTGCGGTATTTATTGAGTGATTTCCTCCCATATTCCTTTATCATACTTCATTATCCGTTGATAATGCATCGTTTTGCAGTCTTGCTTCCATCGTCTTTCCATTGATGAAAACTCAAAATGATGAAGCAGAAGAATACGTGATTATAATCTCAACTTCCTACCTAATGCGTTCTTTATTTCATCTGTCCTGATGTGATTTGGTTGATATTAATGCGAGCGTTTTCAATCAGTTCGGTTCAAGCTAAATTTACAAGCGATTTTTCAAATAATTGAAAAAAAGAATACTAAAAGCATCGTGAAACGATTGTATAATATTCGGAAGATTTCACCTTGACATTTAATTAAAGAACTGGCAACGCGCAAGCATAAAGATGCTCGATTACAAAAGTAGCCAACAAAAACATAAAAATATTCTCGAAAACCTTGAGAATTTTGTCATAGCGATTTAGATAATCCGTCTATTCACGACGAAGTGCAGTCATTTTACAAATCCTTCAACATCCGTCATGGGTCAGTAACGGACAATCCGCCAAAGCTTCTAGCATCGGCCTCCTTGTTCTTGCATTGTCTTTGAAAATCGCTATTGAAGAGATATCCTTGAAAGTGGAGAACTGCACGCAGTTTTCGCAAGAAAATGAAAACATGAGCACTGAACGCATTATTAAGCAATGACACAAACAAATATCTGGAATTTTGAAGTTTGAAATTGATTTCATGTGAATGATGGATTGATTATACGCAAACTTGAGACGAATGATTCCAAAAGCACACAAAACAACCATTATGCATGAGCAAAAGCAACTGCATGAACCTATAAACTATAAGCTGTGAACTGGAATAAACTGACGATATCATTCATGATAACTGAAAACATTGCCCTCGTCTTAAAATAATTGATGCGCAATGATTATCCCACACATAAGGCACGTTATCTGTCTTCTGATTATCCAGCCATCATCTTATGAGATCCATCCATCCGTTACATGCGATCTTCGCAAGAAAACGTGGAAAGCCTATGAATGAACCATAGGAATCGTTCCAGTAAACTTCAGTAAACTGTCTGAATACTGTCTTTAAGTAAACTCAAGATAGATTGTTAAGATCAACGTTATTTGCACCGTACCATGAAAATTTGTCCTGCACATTTTGAACCGAATATTGAGATAGCGTACGATAACGCATGCATGATCTTAAAAGCGCCCACTCCATCATTTCCAGTCGAAAATATTCTCAGATTCTTGTAATTCCTCACATCGGTGTCGATATTCGCAGTGTAATGCTTCAGAATTTTTTTAATTTTTGAAGTGTTTCTGTAGAATTAGAGTATCGACCATCGTGATTTTTGACCACAGCGATCGCAACAGTGCCTGAAAACACAAACCTGATCTCGCCAGCTCTCAAATTATTGATGATAATCTTATATCCGCTCTGCTGTGACATTATTGAATTTATCGGTCACTTATGTTGCTCAAAACAATTTACTCTCTGTCCAGTGATTTTATCATATTCTTCCGAAAGCCATCTGCTGAATGTGATATTGGAGAGCGCTGTTCCTTCCTCAAAATGCGTAAGTATCCGCACTCATAGTGCACTGCTTCAGAATTTCGAGATTCTGAAGTTTTCCCATTGAATTATAGTATCGCTGCTCGTGATTTTTGACCATAGCGATCGCTGCAGTGACTGAAAACACAGACTTGATCTCGCATGCTCCCGAATTATTTTTGGTAATCTTAAATCCGCTCTGCTAATGAGATTATTGAATTTATACGTCATTTATGCAGCTCAAAACATTTCGATTTTTGTTCAATGATTTTATCATATTCTTCCGAAATCCATCTTTTGAATGCGATTCTTGATAGCGAGTGAAAGTACCAGAATGAAAACCTGCATCATGATTTTCGATAAAACTTTCAAATTTCCGGTAAACCGCCTTGTTCCCATTTGACATTAGAGATGTTCATTTTCAATCATTCATCGAAATGGTTGCAGCAGCATATAATAGAAAGTTTGATCGCGCGATCACTTATATTGATCATGGTGTTTCCATGACACTCTCAACTTTTCTCCCGCTTATAAATGACTGCAATCACCTGGATATCTCACAGATGCTTGCCGAAATATTCCTCCGTTTGTCTCCTATGTCCCTTATTTTAGAACACTTCACATTATTAACACTATTCATAGGATCTTGAACACTGCATGCATTCTCGTGCAATTTTTATTGCTGTAACCCAAGCTATGATGAGGTCTTTCCGGAGTTCGGTCTTAGAGATTTTACTTGACTGTATGCCACACAATCTTCCTGCTCAAGAACATCTTGCAATGAATTCATTTTAGAATACAACAACATGAAGGACCGCGACGTTGAATGACCGCTACATCAGAAAGAGGAACCATCTGTACCGCGCGTTTTATGGAGTCGACGGCAACGAGGAGACCCGGCTCCACGGGGACGTCCAGGAGACCGGGGGACGTGGGCAGATACTCTGTCAAAATCTGCTCGAAGCGCTGGGAATTCTCTCATATTACCCGGCCATGGAACAACTGGAATGGTGGGTCAGACGAAACTGGCCGCTCACAATGAGGCAGCCGTAAATCCCCGTCAGGGGATTCAATCGATTCGTAAGTGTTGAAATATTGCTTTTTTACATGCTCTTATTTCATTTATCTTATAATTTATGAAAAATTATAGCGATCAGAAAAGTTGTCCAAAAAGATCGCTTTCAAGCATGACTAAGCAGATATAATGAATAGTCACAGTATAGGAAACGAATACCTTGATGATAACTGAACATAGGATAAAGATTGAATGTGTTGATAATGACGGCATTCATAATGATAGCATGTATTCAAATCTGTGCTATGTATGCATCTGATAAAATATGATGAAGCATTATCCGATAGTGAAGTCGGAAATTGATAAATCCAAAGCTGCAGTAGTGAAAGAGTCAGCTATAATTAATGAATAGGCAATCTGAAGAATGTGCAATGGTTGGAGAAAAGTTATTCGAAAAAGCTCTCTTGGATGATACTTTCCAACCATCTTCGACATATTTTGAGAACACCCGAAGATTTTCGTGCTATTTCAGTGCGAGCGGCCAGGATAGGGGCACCCTCCCCCCTATTAATAGAAGCGATTTGCCGGATGAGCGAAGTGCAGCTCCTGGTCGTCCTGCCACAGGCCAGGACGCTGCGATACGGCGTAGCAGGCCCGATTATAACAATCATTCAACGGGACGCAGCCTGCTACGTCGTCCCGATATCTCCTCCCTCGACCCAGGTAAGACTTTAGTAAAAGTCTAGTTTTAATCATGTTTGCGATTATTTCTAATAGATGACAACTGAGAAAAATTCGATTCGTCGAAAAACGTTTTCGCTCGTAAACTTTCCACTCAATTCGAACAGTGGAATTTGCTGGAATCTCGTCTTGAAATATTCACATCGATAACAATTTCCTGAATTTCAGTACGTCGAGACCGAAGAATGCGTTGAGGAGATGAGAAAGTATGAGGTGGAGGACGATGAAATCGACGTAAGTTATATTAAATGATATTTCCATTAAGCTATTTCAGCAATAACATATGATTATTGTGGTCACTAAAGAGAAAACTTATTGCCGCCTCGAAGTTTCTTATATCGAAATCAATCATCAGGAACGATGAATATGATGACTGTTCTAGAGAACATGATACTATTCATCACTTTGTGATGCTAACTGGGGAATTTTCTTAGGGGTATTGTGAAACGGTGGTGCTACGGAAATGACATCTATGAATAGTATGGATAGCAGTAGCGAAATGAACATACGTTTCTGAGCAGTGTAACATGTCTTATGTTGATCTCATGGAACGGAATTCTTAAGTGACTTTAAGCCGATTCACAATGACTCAAATCAATCGAACAACAATTTCAGGTACTGCCGGAGAGGGAGGAGCACTCACCCGGCCCGGAGGGACCCGCCATTCCGGGACCACAGCCCGAGGACCCAGACGACGACTTTTTACCCTTTAACATCCCCCTTCCCCTACCCCTTCCCCTTCCCCTCCCCCAACCACAACCCCACCCCCAGCCCCAGCCCCAGCCCCAAGCCCCACCCCAACAACCACAACAACCCCAAGCTGATGTCGAGATGGAGGCTGCGCAGCCTCACTTCTACGAGCTGTAAGTTTTCGTTCTGATACTGAATACTGCTTGCACTTGGTTCGCGAACGTACAATCGATAAAATTACACCTGAAATTTTACGTTTGTTTATTATTGGAAAGGTGCTCGAATTTTGATGGAAATGAATCTTTATACTTATTGAAAGAACGTTTGAAACATCGAAACCAAATCATTATAATAATTTTAGGCGCAGCCGCCGCGTGAGAAGGCAGCCGACACCAGCACAACCGGAGGAGCAGCAACGGCCACAACCCCAACCATTCCGGCCGCAGAATATCGAGGGACTGCGGCCGGAACATCGTGTCGAGGTAGCGGCACCAGAAGCAGAGGCATACCATGTATGCGAACAACATCAAGTCTGTAAGTTGGTTTAAAATCTTTGTTCAATTGATTCATCATCTAAACTTCAATTTTTGACTAATATTCAACCGATAATAATGATTTGAATAACGAGCGATATTCGAAAGCATTTAAAATGCGTTCAAAAGTGAAGTATTGAAGGAATAATTTTTTCATAAAGATAAACGTTTTCAAGTATCTTCAATCCATTCATGTTTTCTGGCCGCTCTGAATTCACGTCAATAATGGCTTCCTGAGATTGAGAGGGCTAATTGCACTTGTTTCGTACCATCTTTCAACCGAATTTGTTTCAGGGTGCCGCTTACCCAATTGCTCCAGGCCGCAACAGCCGTTCAAAACTGTTGCGGCTTGGAAGATCCACGTGCGGAGAGCCGCATGTCACCAGCTCGAGAGTAAGTTATCATTTCACCTATCTCAATGGCTTGTTTGTTTGTTGATGCGAAGATTTTTTTCGGCATTACTTCTGCTTTATCTGTCTCCGATCAGAATTTCAATCGCAAATTTTCGGTAACAGTGATAGAAAATTGCTTGTTATGAAAACACTTCCAGATGATATGCTAGTGGATTGATTCATTCATTATGATGTAGTTACAGTCTTATTGCTGGTATATCATTCAACCTGAAATAAGTTTCAGCTCTCTGCACGTGGTGTGGCCACGTGGTCATATTGCCCCCAGAGCACCTCTCGGCAGCCGAGACCAAAGCCATCATGGACGACCACCGAGCCGAGAGGTGCGTAGGTGCCTCCAAGAGGATCAAGGAGGCACGTATCGCCGCCTCCGAGCGGCTGACGATCCTGGGCCGCGATGCCTCGCACATCGCGGTACCAGAGGAGGCCGCAGAAGAGGCTAGTGTGTCTAACCCCAGGAAAAGGCACCTAGCCTCCGAGGAGGCGAGGAGGGCAGACCAGTGCTGCTCCTTCATCAAGAAGTTCAAGGAGGCCCACCCCGATATCATGGCCATCATCGGGGTGGAGCATCAGCTCAACCTGTAAAAGGAACGTTGCGAGAGGGACGGCGGCGAATCATCAGTTCAACAACAAATGGATCTGTGATTTGAATTTTCGAGAACAACGCCAGCAACCCAACCAGCACCACAAAATATTGGTTACATTTTTTGCATGATTTTCAAAAAATTATCAACAGAGCCAGAAGCCTCATTGAGTTTATGCGAAAGTTAAATGGAAACAGTTAGAAATAATAGATAATAGAATTAAAAAGTTAGCTGATAACATAGCCGATAAACAGTTATGCGCCAATAGTAAGCGATAAATTGATTTAAGCGCTGAGAAATAAGTAAAACAAGCGAGCACACTAGCCATAGGTATACGGATGGAATCTGCATATTTCCATTGTTGTCGCTTGTTATTAATATTTGCATGTTCATCTTCATTATTGATGATTATCGAAATGTATCAATATTATTTACATAGGTACGATATAATATGTTGATATATTTGCTTGCATGATGTTATCCACATTTTTATGTGGGTTCATCATTTCTCCCTCTATGTTCTTTTATTATATCATCTCTGTCCAATATTGTAATTGTGTCAAGTAATCCAACAGTTGAACAAATCTCCGGCCCAAAATCGGGATTCGTTGAGCAACTTCTATAAGTTACTGATTAAATTAAGGTTTCGAGATAACATTAGATAATTTATGGATATTACCTGAAATGAAAAGCTAGCCAGCTAATTAGTTCAGTTACTGGAGTTTCTCGTTAGCGATATCATTGTCAAAAAAGTTCGGCGTAGGGCGGTGACCATTTTGTGGGATAGGCCAGAGAAAATGCCCTCTAAATTCCTTCCTGAGTTCTCGGGCATCCCATTTTATTGGAGATAAGAAGGAGCCATATGGCGGTCATGCCAGCTCCTAGCGCCGGTAATGGAGGGTTACAATTGCTATGGGGTCATATTATTTCGAAAATATAATTCATCAATTATTCTTTCACTACATGGGTTCGGGATTTGTGTTCTGCAAGAAGTACTTTGGGTCAGGGTATAAAGTACTTCGGGTTCGGGAGCGGGAATACCTCCATCGGCGCTTAGCGGGTTCGGGAAACTATTTTCTAAGTTATAAGTATGCGGGTCACCAAACGAAACCGAACTTGAGCTCAAATATGAACGCTACGAGACTCTACGAATTAGCTTATTTCTATGGCTAGTGAGAACAATAAGATAGTCTCGAAAGACTACCTATCAGAACACATGATAAATTGATGAATAGTCCGAAAATTTTCTGAAAGTTATTAAAAAATTATCCCGAAACAGAATCCCGAGATCCCGGAACAATCCCAGTCCCGAAACGAAATCCCCAAATCCTGAAACAATCCCTATCCCCAATCCTGGAACCCGCAATCGACGGCAGCAAGCAGTTAAGAAAGACAACAAATAAAATTGCAAGATGGAGCAGCAGAAAAAATTTTTAAAAATATACTTCATAATTTATATTAAAAACAAAAAAACAAAAATATAAATAAAAATCAAAAAATAAAAAAATTAATCAAAAAAAAATAAAAAATAATCCGTTGAAATAAAAAATGAATAAGTAAATAAATGATGAAAATAAAAAAAATAAAATATAAAAATAAAAAAATGAAAAAATAAATAATCAGTTGAAAAAAGAATCAACTGAAATGATGTTTTTTCAATTCACCTAGTTCTAGGCTGTTCAATATTGTCTTAAGTGACTTAATGCTTCACTGATATTGTAATACACATAAGCAATATCATCCAACGACATGATATTGCTTAAGCCATATGATGGACCTTGTTTAGAGCAATTGTAATTGATTGCTACTGTTTTAAGAACTGTTCAAGACTTTATAAAGTCATCATGTAAATTTATGTTTATTTGTTGAATATTGCTTGAGAGATTATTGTTTTTATTAGAGTTTCATGTTGCAGATCATAATCTGCTTTTTGTTTTTATCTCGTAAATTTATGTTCGCTTGTTCTGTCTTTAAGACATCATTATTGTTATACTTCTTTGTTGCAGCTCATTATGCGCTTTTTGTTTCATCCTGTAAATTTCTATATATCTGTTCCGTCTCAAAGACATTATTGTTTTATAGCACTTTCCTTGTCTGCAGTTGATTATCTGCCTTTTCTTTTCACCATGTAAATTTAATTCATCATGTATATTTGCCTCAAAGGCACCATTATTTTTATTGTACTGTTTACAGTTCATTATCTGCCCTTTGTTTTTATCTTGTAAATTTAATTCGTCATGTAAATTTGTCTCAAAGACATCATTATTTTTATTGTAGTCTTCTTGTTTGCAGTTAATTATCTGCTTCATTGTTGTCATGTAAATTTTATCCACCATGTAAAATTGTCTCAAAGACATAATTGTTTTTATTACAATTTCATTGTTTGCAGATCAGAATCTGCAAAATAAGTTTAGATGGAATGGTCACAACGTGACCTTAATGATAAGTGAGATATAAACTGACATTAGTACAGGTACTCAGAATATGAGATTATATAGTTAGCGATACCAGTGAGGATTGGGATTATTACTAGCATTAGATTAAATATAAATAAGTTGTGCTCGCTCATAGATCCATTGAAGTTGGCTCTGTTGATTCGAAGATATTGAAAACAAACAATATTTTACAATATTCCAATTGCTGGTAGGGTTTTGGAAATGTTCTTAATATGACATGTGTTGTATTATATAATACGTGTTATGTCGCCGCCGTCCCTGTTCCTTGAGCTGATGCCTCCTTGAGCTTCTTGGTGTGGTTTAGTGGCTGCCTTCTCGCCCCCCCCTGATGTTGATTAAGATAAGATTTCCCCACCCCCCTCTTGATAAGATGATGAAATTCCCATCCCCGGTTGTTGTGGTTGTTCCCCTTGTCCCATCCCCCCGATGTTGTGGTTGCCTTTCCCCATCCCTCCTGTGATGAGAATCCCTTTTCCCCTGTGGTTGTGGTTGCCTTTCCCCTCTTCCCCGTCCCTCCTTTGATAAGATGGTATTTCCCTCCCTACTAACCTCATTTACTAACATTCCTCGGGCTGTGGTTTTAGGTGACAAAATTCTGATAAGATTAGGTGATTGACTGATGAGAGTTCCAGTTGGGTTGAGGTTGCTTCTAGTTGGATAAGCGTAGATGAGATTGATTTCGGGCTTAGTTACACTAGTTCCATGATAAGTTCCATGATAAGAGGCCGGTGAGATGAATTAGAGATAGAGAATTCCCAGCGTTTCCTGTAGGTTTTGGTAGAGTATCTTCCCACCTCCCCCCGGGCTCCAGGATGTCTCCCTGGAGACGGTCTCCCCGTTGCTTAGACTCCATATGCGCGTGGTACTTATGTGTTCCTCTGTAGCGGTCTTTTAGTGCGGTCATTTTTATTATAACATTGCGGTTCTGTTGTTGTTAGCTGCTGTGTCGTTTGCTGCTGTCGTATCGTGTTTCGTTATCGTGAAAATGATTTGTTATCATTCGAGTTGCTAGTGGTCATTGCGAGGCTTTTGCTAGATATGCCGTTCATCTGAAGAAAACATTGTCAAAAATTTCAGTAGTGATTAGTCATGAAAGGATGTAGTTAGTCATGGAAAACAATGAAAATTTAAATCAAGAAAAAGAGTAGCATGGAATATTATATGAAGATTTACGATTAAAGTTTCTGAATTGTTCAGTGTAGAACATTATGATTTGATCCGAAATGATTTGAAAAATTTATGATTTGCAGTTTTTTGAATTATTAGTTTTTCATTCAAGTTTTGGTTGACTAATGAGAATTTTGTCGTTTTTTTTAATGTTACTAATATTGTTGTGTTTTTTGTTGTTCTTGTTCTTATTATTATTGGTATTGTGATTATTAGTATTATTATTTCATGTTTTTTTATGGATGTGATGACGATGATGTGATTTTTTATTGTGTTGATTTTTATTGATGTGATTTAATTATCTTGTCTTTGTGTGTTGATTTTCATTGATGTGATTTATTATTGTCTTGTCTTTATATGTTGGTTTTTGTTGATGTGATTCATTATTGTCTTGTCTTTGTGTGTTGATTTACTATTGTTTTTTGAGTTACTAATTTGTTTTATGTTTATTAGTTATATGTTACTAATTTTTTGTTTTGATGATGATGCGATTTTTTCATGTTTCTTATTTTCTGATGATTTTTTGAGATTGAATTGTTGTCGATGTATTGTTTTTGAATTGGATGTGATATTATTTTTCATTACATATGTTGGAGTTGCCAGTTTTGATTATAGTTTTAGTTAGTTAATAATTTAGTTATTTTCTTAGTTACTAGTTATTGAATTGTTTGATTAGTTACATTTTAAGTTGCTGACTTGTTTTGAGTTTAGTTAGTTCCGTGTTACTAATGTTTATATCGTTGTGTAATTATTGATAAGTGAGAAAAAATCAAAAAAACAAAAATAATAATAAAAACAAAAAAAACAAAAAATGAAAAGAATAAGAAAACAAAAAATAGAAAAAAATAATAAAATTGAAAAAACAAAAAAATAATAAAATTAAAAAAATAAAAAAACAAAAAAAAATAATAAAATTAAAAAAATAAAAAAAAACGAAAAAAATAAAAAAATTAAAAAAAACAAAAAAATGAAAAAAAATAAAAAAACGTAAAAAAAACAAAAAATTTTAAAAATTAAAAATAAAAAAACAAAAGTTGCTTTATGGTCAAATCATCCCATTTACAAATTTCTAATCTTATTCAGTTTCAGATCCGGATGGACGAACGCTCACGAGACAAGAAGCAAAGAGAACTCGAAGGAAGAGGCGAAGCGGGCGAACACTCGAAGAAGAGAGGCCATATAGGAAAGAATTCGAAAGGCACGAACGGACGGACGGACGGGTGGATGGATCGGGAAAATGGATCAGCGTTCGAATTCCGTAGGACTGAGAGCAGAATCGAACAGAACGAGTCGTGAAATCGCTGGAGCGCATGACAGTGGCAAGAACTTTGACAACAATTCTTCATTCATCAAGGTCGTTTTGGAGGTGAAACTAAATTACGTTTTAAATTCTTTGCGATGGAATCTCAATTCTCGAACGAGCGATTTCAATGCTCTACGGTCTTTCACTAAATTTCGGATTACTTCAGCATTCATTTCGGATCCTCTTTAGAAGATAAACATTCATCGTGATATTATATTTTCTTCGTTATTTTATTATATTTTTCACTCTTAAACAAGCGCAAGCCTTGAATCGGAGTTGCTTTCGTGAGAGCGTAGATTGGCCAACTACGAATCGAAATTAGATCGCAGCAATGGGTTAGACCAGAGTAAAGGACTGCGTCAATTTATATGCAACCGTGGTATATCGCTTCGATGAGAAGGATTTTAGTTGTGATTATTCGAATCCTCATTATGATAGCTCGCCATTGATGTAATTGTGTCGTTAGTAACAGTAGTTATGATATCTCTTTTGAGAAAAATTTCATAACCTTGATACATTTTTATTTGAGGTGTTTAGTTAATCATAAACGGCTTTTTTAATCGAATCTCAATTTTCAAACGAACCTAATATCCACCTTAAAGTTTCAGATTACTGAGCAGTACTACATGATGCTCTCTAGCAATTGTTGGGCTGTGTTTCCAGCCTTTGACGTTTTTAGTTATTTCTTGAACTGACTTCGATTACATTTTGGTTGATTTAATTCTGTTACTATGTGTTATTGACCGATCTCATTCATGCATGTCCAGGTTCACTGATTGCAGAGGAATCTGGATTTCGAAAAGGTGGTTAACTTTACCGTTCACTTTCTTTTATTCACACATGAATAAAGATTTTGTTATGTGCTCGTTGATCGGCCATTTCCACATGGATTTTTTGCAAAAGAAAAGTCCGATTGTGTGGAATGTCGATCACTTTATTTTTATTTTGCATACCAATTAGTGTTTTCTTCACTTATTTCGTTTGCATTTTAACAGGTTTTGTTCGTTTGTTTTTTCGGAAGGTCTTTAACTCTTTCACAATTCAGTTTAATTCGTCAAAAAGAGCATAGAAAAGAGCCCTGATTAAGTAACTGTTAAAACTGTGGATTCGTCACGGAAAGATTGCTGAAAGAAGGGCGAATTTCGAAAAAGGACCAGGAAAACGTGAGTGCATTTGTGAGAATGGAATGATAATTAGTATTTAAAATGTTTTATCAAGAAAAAAAGGTTCACCGATCATTATGTAATTTTTTGCTCTCACTTGAACTGATGCTTTAAACATTGTTTTTATTGCCCGTTTACCTCTCAAATAAGCAAATATAAACTGAATCAACCTTGAACATGATCAGTGAACCATTTTTTTACGTGCTTAGCCGATTGCGATTATTTGATGTGAATCCTTCAACGTAAATATCACTCGTTCATTGATCTAGATTGATTCTTGCGAGTGTATTACTAAGTGATTGCGGCATTCAACTCGACAAATAACTCAACAAAGAAAAACCAGTAGCGCAGTTAGAGTGAAGCAACTGTGGGTACTTGATTACATCGATTGTCTCAGCACTGCCTGATCAACGGTAAAACACTTTACTTGTAATAAACAAAGATGATACAATTCATCGAAGCTTGGATGCGATTCACCTAAATATCTCCTTTATAATCTGTAGGCATTCCACTGCGTGTATTGATTTGTGAAACCGATTCAATACATTCAAAATGAGTTGAACGCGGATGCGTTTTGACTACATCTATTTAATTTGACTGTGCACTGTTTTGCAATAAACACAAGTGACTCGATAATGTCATGGTGAAAAGAATGAGAAAACGATTGTAATTTTGTTGCAAAGATTGAAAAAATAACTGAGAAGTCGGGAAAAGGTTGAGAAATACACTAGAAATGGATGAAAAGAATGAGAATTCGTATTGATGTTCCAAAAAGAATTAGATGAACATCAAAACCACTTTCGAAATTTAAGGTCGCTTCAAAATAACTCCTTGCATTCGTAGGAAAATATGGGAGTTATGTGAATTGAATAAATGAAAGAGATGCGGATATTCGATTGGTTTCTTGATCAAAAATGCAGGTAATGAGAAGATTTTCTCATCTACCTTCTACGAATAACTGAAAATACAAAATTGCAATCGGAATTAAGTTTATGCTTGCAATAAGTTCGAGTAAATCGTGAGCACATAAGTTGAATCAAAAGGCTGATTCACCTATGTTCTAAAATTATCCAGAATCTTTCTGTTCAGTGTCAACTGTCGGTGACAATAATTCAGCTGTCTATTTGGGATCACTAGGGAAATTGCGGATCATGTATAGAGGAGTTATTATCAAAGATTCAATGGCACCTGAACAATAAATTAAAGGTGCAGTTTGGTTACAGTTCAAATGGCTGCCACATCGTTACGATTACCTGCTGTTGGTATGGATCATATTCTCAAGATCGCTCAACAAAAAGGTTTCACTAATCGAGGGGAAATGTTCTCAGGTTTTTGATTCGTTTTCTAATCCACAAATTCAACTGAATCAATGATCAAAACCAATAAATGATCATAGCTAACGAAATGGTGACAATCTTAATTTACCAACTATTTCTTAGACGGTTCTACTTAACATGTCATCGATAGTATGCAACATTCTCTATCAATCGAATTCGAGAAATTGATTTGCATTTCATTTTTCATGGATTCCATCCACGCTTCGCAATAACGAGCAAATGACTAGTTCATTTTCGAGGATTCCATTCAGTCCTCTTGGAAATTTCCTGACTCTACACTAGATAATAGTTCAGAACCTGAATGCAGTATTGGATGGAGGATTCAGTTCTATTACAAAGTAAGATCATTTCAGTGGAATGGCTTTAGGAATTGGCTGTTACGATACGGCCAGCCTACGAGGTGTAGTTCGGGATTTGCCGGAAGCGGAGGAGTTGTGTGAGTTGTTGAGAGCTGATAGTGCTGTATTGATACCGTACGACTGTGATAAAAACAATGAGCTTCATGGAGATTGTGCGCATTGGTGTATTGTGGTCAGTTTCATTCACTCAATCAAAACTTAACAAATCTCATTATTTTCGAGTTCTGCTCACGAAAATTGCTGCATATCATTTTGACCTATTTGTTGTTAACCTATTTTTGGAATATGCCGAATCAGCTCCACTTGAATCCGGTGAAATCAACAGAAAACATGTCAGATCAAACAGCCGCAGTAGGTCGATCATAAAATTGGTGCATCAATTGAACTCTGATGGCTCAGTGAATATGCTCTGTGCTATGCAGAAGTCAAAATCAGGTAGCTGATGGCTTCTGATTCAACAGATTTGATGTGTTTCTTCCTTACATTAGACTACAAATTAAAGTCTTTCAATTGTATATTTTCGAAGAAAAAAAGATTTTTAATCCATATACACGAATCAACGTTCAATAGCAACAATGCCGTGAGATATGCACAGAGCTCTCCGCATCGTTTCATGACATTAATTATTTCGGCGGCACCACTTCTTAGAAGTGTTTCACATAAGTTGCCTAGTGAAAACGTATTCCGATAACTGATGCGTGATTGATATCATTCGTTTGAATTCTGATGAAGAAAATTTTCAGTCAAATCAAAACATTAAAAATCAATTTCGAAGTAGACTAACTTTCCGGTTACCACCACCTGTTTGCAAAACTTTATCTTCCATGAAATTCCCAGTACGAACAATCAACCACATCATTCGCACTGCGCAATCGGATGAGTTTAGCGGCGAATGAATTTTACGGATTAATGCGTTTGCAAAATCAAACTGTAAAATTCACTCGCAAAACAACAACGCACCCGGCAATCTAGTAAATTCATCCGAAGACAAAATCGTGGGCTTAACATTGATCAGTTTTTGTTGAAGAATACCATTGATGCGTAAAAACACTTGAAGACTATATTTGGTGATAATGATGCAATTGTTAAATAATCAATGATCGGAGTTTGATGAGATGATAATGATTTACAATAATGATAACAATAAGTTATTACTGATACCATTGTCAATATTATCACACATATTAGATACTCACCTGATGAGAACGTAACAACAAGCGTCATTCAGTATTTGGGCATTACCGAAACCGATTATTATTGATATGTTCAAGAATGGACGTAATGTTTTACATGAGTATTGTTGCATCATATAGTATGCAAAGCAAAACCATGCTAATATCTCACATTGTGATATTGTCTGGTTGAACCTCATCACACTATTGTCACTTTCACCGATAAGCTCTGTTTTTGTATTCAGGCAAAACCGATTCAATTTTACTGATGTTACGATTACCCTACGATAGTAATGTGTCCGCCCGATTCGATAAGACAATGATGATTCAGTTTGAAGATATAGCCTTCTTTGAATCCGTGAACATAGGTACTTTATTGTTCGACACCGATTTGCTCATTAGAGCGATTCAGCTGCATAGAAATACAATTGAACATCTCAATTGTATCAGTCGCCTTTTCATCATGATTTAGGCTGATTATGATGTCAGTGAACAGTATGTTATCAAGGCAATCAGTTATCATTACTCAAAATAGACTATATGTTCATGATCTAGTCTTCTCTTTGATGAAACTGTTTCAATAGTACAATATCAAATAGTTGATCAAAGATCAAAACTTTTTATGATGTTGTTTACTCAATACACTGGACTTTCGCAATAGCCTTTTGAATGCACTGTGTCAAAAACGTCAGACGACGTTCCATACTTACAATGCTTTAAACACGCACGGTACACCCACACACGCTCGCATCCGAAGCATGACACTCAGGATTTATGAAAAGTCTGCGATACTTAGTATACTTAGTTTGTTGCTTCAAGCTACCGGTACCCTCAAGTTTGCCCAGTAACATATGAATTTCTTTACGCCATTCAACTCCTCAGATCCTCTGGATTCAGAATATCATATATGTTGCCGAGCGATTCTTCGTACTTGAGGATATATAGCTATTTTCTTGAACCTATCTCAATCAGCGCAGTCGCTGTCATTCATTGTGCAACGTATCACTACAGATCACCGCACACATTAATATAGCATTGTAGAATTTGCCATTTTCAAGCTACCGATACCCTCAAGTTTGCCCAGTAACATATGAACTTATTTACGCCATTCAACTCCTCAGATCCTCTGGATTCAGAATATCATATATGTTGCCGAGCGATTCTTCGTACTTGAGGATATATAGCTATTTTCTTGAACCTATCTCAATCAGCGCAGTCGCTCTCATTCATTGTGCAACGTATCACTACAGATCACCGCACACATTAATATAGCATTGTAGAATTTGCCATTTTCAAGCTACCGATACCCTCAAGTTTGCCCAGTAACATATGAATTTATTTACGCCATTCGATTCCTTAGATCCTCTAGATTCAGAATATCATATATTTTGCCGTAAATTATGATTGGATGAGGAGATGTAGCTATTTTCTCAATGATTTAAGGGTTGCCATCTTCGAGTCTACCGGATTCTCAGGTTTGCTCAGTAACATGTGAACTTCTTTGCACCATTCGATCGAGTGAAATCTCTGGATTCAGAGTTTCATATATTTTGCCAGGCGATTTTGCTTACTTGTAGAGATATTGCTATTTTCTCAATCCTATTTCAAGTCTGTTTTGCTCGATTGAATGGCATAAAGGAAATGATATTATTTTGAGCAAACCTGAGAGTACGGTAGGCCTGAAGATAGCAGCCCTGCAGTGTTGAGACAGCAGTAAGAAGACAACCATACCTCCTGAAGAAAGAATTGGTCAACAAGGTTCCGCTTTTTTTCAGAATCCAAAGGATTCGCTTGGTCGAACGGTTTCATGAAATTGGTATGTTATCTGGTAAACCTGAGAGTACGTCACCTGAAGGATGGTAACCCCTATACCTTTGAGATAGCTTTAGGATTACTGCTATATTTCCTCATGTGAGCGGAATTCCTCAGCAAGATACATAATATTCTTAAACTAGATGTTCTGAGGAATCGAATGGTGTTGAGAAAATGCTGCGTTACTGGGCAAACCTCAGAGTACCAGTAGTTTAAATACAATGACCTTGATGCTGCCAAATTAGAAAAAAGACGAATTTCTCTCATTTACTTTGTTATAATATTAATTTAACGAATCATGTAATTGAAAAAAGTATGGTATACTTGCTTGATATTTTTTCGCTACGAACTCGTTGATCATAATTTAACCTTATTATAACTTCATTACGATTTAATCATATTGTGAAGTGATTAATTTCAAAATATATTATATTTCACGTCGTATCATGTTGCTTTAACAATGTGAAACTTTAAAGCTTTTACATTTCACTGCGAATAAACTCGTGAATGAAATTACTACATTTTGTACGCTTCGAATCAGTAAAACACTCGTCGATGGTATAAGGCGAATCATTTTGCTCATAGGAAGTAAGCGTTTTGAGGGTAGTGTTCAGCAATGATCGCAGATACATTTACAAAATTAGCGCTACCACCAAGCACGGATATCGTCTTCACGGAAAGAATACGGTCAAACCGTGTTAGCTCCATGATAATTCAGCAGCATCAATTCGTAGAACAAAAGTTGTGGCTCGTGGAACGCACATTTACTGTTGGACGAATATTCTAAATTGTTGAGATTCAGTTTGATGTATCAAATACATTGCAGTTCTTATGATAAAATTAATGATAATACACACACATATGTCATGTTCAGTACACATTCAGCCCCAGATCTACTGCGATCGGTAGGCTGCGATCAACCATTTTATTGAGTGTTGCATAAAACATTCGAATTGAACAATCCATCTATTCCACACATCCATTTATTCAATCAGAAACACCACTCATCAACACTTGAACAAGCAGTTCGCAATCGCTTCATCCAAAGAGTATTCATTAGCATGAAGCTGCAAGCGTCCCCTGTAATCTTCTAAGAATCTTTGATTCTTTGGATGTTTCATTCTTATAATTATTACAAATGAATGGATAACGCTCCAAACAGTCTTTATTCTCCCAAAATCCAGTCTTTAGGTTCAAAGCAACACATAATGCGCCGCCAGGAGGACTTGTCGGATACCCTTAAAAATCGTTCAAGTTCATAATTATTCTGTAAATTACAAAAACATTATTGTAACTGAGTAAATTCGAAAGTTTATTGGAACTGCTATTGATCATGAAAACAAGTCATTGTTGACAGATCTCAACGATACTCATGAAGGACCCTCGACAGGAGCAAATGTACGTATCATGTACCTACCCGGCGCCCATTTGCGAAATGTTGAATTCTCTCTCGTCAACCACTGAAAATCGCGATTTTCAGTTATAGCTAGACCAATCCAAGCATATTTCTCGCCACGTACAGATGGATTTCTCCGCTCAAGTGCTAAGATCAATACTATTATTACAATTATGAATAATAATAAATGTGTGATTGATAACATTACGACATCGTGACTACATTCCTGCAGAAACTATTCATTTGCCGTGCAATGTGCCTCTGTAAAGCATTATACAGTGCATAACACTTACCCTTGTACAGTGCAGCTATCGTGACAAAATAATGTAAACCATTCATGATATCTTACTAACCATTAATAAGTGGGATGAATTTGAGTTGGTTTTGGTAAATCGGTATTTGATGTTTTCGCTTTATTAGAACCATCAAAGTCATTTTTTCAACAGTTTTTGTTACGTAAATGCAAAATGCGCTTGACAGTATGTCTAGAACATCTTGTATACCGCGCTTCAAGTGACTTTTAAGGGTGGATTCATAAAAGGCGTTAAATATATGACCGATGTTCTGAGATAACGAGAGAATCAGCCAACCTCGTAAATATCTAATTTCGACTTGGTCCGAAATCACAGCGAGGCTGGAGCACTGCATGGCGAAGCATGTTCCAGCTGCTCCGAAGAAATTATATTTCGCTTTTGACAAAAAGAAACATTTCTCCGGGTATAATGGTGATGAGTAACCATGGAAACAGCGTGGTACACATTTCCCGTCTGATGATAATACCATATCAAGAAAGGGACAGGGCGTTACATTCTTTTCGGCCACGGTACCGATTATCAGCACAATCGCTACCAATATACGAATCATCTTCGTTTATCGTTCACTCCTTAAATGTTTTGAACAGCATTATCCCATACAGAAACGCTGACGATTCAAATCGGACCTCTGTTTCAAACTGCCGTGAAAGGTGACCTTTGCAATACCGCAGATCAAATTTCACTATCCTAGGAAATTGATGAACATATTCAACGGCGCATATGCCGAATGAAGGTAGATGATCAAACCACCGACTTAACAAAACTTCTTAAATCGCTTGAAACCAAAATCACCCCACCTTCCAGTCACTACGCAGACAGACGACAATTGTTGTCCGAAACACACGTCTTATATAGCATTCGACTATGCAAATTATCCCATATTATCAATGAATTACCATAAACACAGTCAAATTGAATGATGAGTCAAATTATCATTATTCCAAAGAATTATTAACATAATTCATGACATTCCAATCTAATTCACTTTTCCCGATGGTTTTACTTACTCTTTGCAAGATTCATGCTCAGGCTCGACAAGTGGTCACCTACAAATGTTACCGTTTAGATCCGTGTCTAGATATCCGAGCGAAAAATACGCCGTTATGATGGCTGCCAGGATTCGGTGGAGACCAAGATGGCCTCGGACCCAGTTGGGGTTCGTGTCCCTCTAGCGTTTTATGATTTTTTTCACGGATTTCTTGAAATATTCTCTGATGTTATCAGTCGGATTGCAGTATTCCATGATTTAATTACCTTCCAATGCAGAAGTAGGGAAAATAATGGGAACAGGAGTTGATTAGCGAAGTATGAAATTACGACAAAACTTTTAGGGTCATGTTATGTCGATAACTTCAGCATTTTTCAGAAGGAGAACGCTAATGGCGCAGTGGCACGCATCCGGGAGTTATATGCTCGTCCGCGTCGTCCGCTGAATTTTTATTACTTCGTTATTTTGCTGCTCGTGATCAAACGAGATGTTCTGTGTATTTAATAAAGTAATAATATATTCAATAACATTCAAACTAACGACAAGTGAAGGGATTTCATGTATGCAGCCAATGATCAACCCGATGAAAAATCCCCTTGTTGAGGTCAGGGAACTCCCAGTACCCGAGCGGAAGCCTGATGACACTATTCCGGCCAACCCACCTCATGCCATATCTTCGACCACATCAGCATTTCTCTCTGACCGGGACTCTCGTACCATATTGCGAAGAAAGGACGACAGCGACATCCGATATGCACCGCCAGTATATTGTGAAGTCTTACAAAATCGCTCGACAAATCGCCGAAGCTGTCAGTGGGCGCATCAATGCTTATCCCACATCTTCGAACGCAGCTCGCTTAGCATCATTTCGACGGGTTAGGAACACCCAGATATGTCATAGAATCTTGCAACTTGAAGCGACCATTGGCTAACGCAAACTACGACGACATTACTTCAAACGTTACCAAAATACACTATAGCGGGCAACAGATCAGGTCACTATGACTGCCTTACCGGCTAGATTCCACAGCATCTCAGGATTCAGAGAAACATAATTTTGCTGAGCAGTACTGCCCGTTTGAGGAGATACAGCTATTTTCTTAATGCTATAGGGGTTACATCTCCAAGCCTACCGTACTCCCAGGATTGCCCAGTAACTCACCAATTTAGCAAAATTCAGCGAAATTATGTTTCTCCGAATTTAGAGGTTGTGTAGAATCTAGCCAGTGCAGAGAAATTGTCATGTTTCCGCGCAAACCTGGCAGTACCGTTAAGTTAAAAGTGGTAATCCCGGCAATGCGGAGCGAAGAGGTTGATGATAGCTTGATGGATCCTGCTTCTTTTAATCAATGCTCAGTTGAACTAGAATATTTTAATATCGCAATATTTTATCAATGTGAATATTTATTACAACTACCAGATGAGATTCCTGTAACTCCGGAATGGGTGTCCGAATTCTTTCTGAAAATTGCACATTTTCTTTAGCTCCTCCTCTAGAAATAATCTCGTAGTTCGCAGAGATGCTAAAACCAGAGCAAAATGAATCGCATGCGTTCTTCGCATATTCATAGTCAGATTATGTTTCAGTGGATTACAGTTGAATATCACATCTTTATCAAACAAACTAAATCATAAGAATCACTCTCCGATGTATCGGTTCGCTGTACTTCCTCTCAGTTATTCTTGAGCGGTCACAGTGCAATACACGAATGCGGAATTCGTTCTGTAACTGAATTATCTGACAAATCACTTCATCATTTGGTTTTCAACACGAAACTGATAAATGTTGCAGTGTTGATAGCGACACTGATATCACTGCTATACGACTGCTATTTTCTGAGCATCTTTCATCTGAATATTCCATCCGAATACTTCCAATTGGATCTCACCAATCTATTTGATAGAATTGATTTTGGATGTGTATTTATTTCCTCATCAACATCACAACTGATTAACAATTCAGTCAATCGTTTAGGTGCAGCCAACGACTGTCTGCATGATCAAAGTTCAATGCTTAACACTCTACCTTCACCTACATTTCTTGAATACATCTCACTGCATCAATCGGAATCACTTGACTATGACCACAGATGATTGTATTGAAACGCACGTGTTCCATTGGAAGATTGCTTCAGAAATGAATTGTTTATTTGAAATGAAGAGGACAACAGACACATCAATAGTCACTCTCGAACGATCAATAGCGTACAATCACTGCAGCACGTGCATGACCATCACTTTTTTCGTTGTCATTAGAAAAAAATTATTGGCAACATTTCTCTATCACCAATCAGCTCAATTTAAAAAATAAACGTTTTCATAAATTTATAAATTCATGTGTTTTTAAATTAATGCTTCCGAAGAATTATTTTTATGCAATTTCATTATTTTTCGCTCATTATTACTCAACCTATTCGAGTCACCACTTTGAAAAATTTTTTCTTTTTGAGTTTCATCGCCAGTATCGTCGATTCATTAAATTTTCATTGTTCCGAAATGAATGTCAATGAAATTGTTTTGGAGATGTAAAAGCGGTGATGATATTGTCTCGTTTCGTTGTACTCCTACTTATTCACGTTGAATTTTGCTTCAGTAGGCTGCATATTTCAGGCAGCAGCAAAAGCGACGAAAACAAATAAAAATAATAATATAATAACAAAAATTGATTGAAACGAATTTCGGATCAATCAGCTGCAAACGAAGTGAGTTTTTTCGGTTATTTCATTTCATTTATTTGAATTTATTTATGCATTCATCCAAGTTTTCGGTCTTGTTTTGAGCTTTGAATTTTTAATTTTGTTTATGCTGTCTGCTCTAGTATTCTCATTGAGATTCTTTCCATAAAGCAGCATTGGTTTATATTCATGACACTAATAATACAGAATGCTTGATTTTGATAAACATGACTGCCCTTTTAATGCTATCACTACTTCATCTATCCGAAAGCAATTCTATTGATATCCGTCGTGCGCGTTTTCTTTTAGTTGATCTCAATTTAAACTTACGAGCGATTTTTGATGAGAATCAACATGATGAGAATCTTCAATATTCATTCCTCTTCTTATTCTGCCATCGTCATAGGAAATCCATTGCTTAGTTGCAACCTTTGCAAGAAAATCTGAAAATAAAATTCAATAACGGAACAATTTTAGTTTTAAAAGGTGAATTCGATTGTATGCGGTAGTAAAATCCGCTGCGCAAAAATCATAGTAAATCATAATTAATCACAAATTTTAAAACATTGAAAAAAGCAGTCTGAAAGCAGTTTACAAATGAGAAAATTTAAACATTGTGAAACTCGAAGTTCCACGTTCAGCAATCTTTGATCAACTGAGAAATTGAAACTGCGTATTTTCGGCTTCTGATATTCACATTGCTTCATGATTGGCTTATTTCGCCTTTTGTATATGAAACATATTGACTCAAGCAAATTTTGTGTGCGGATGAAAACGCATGGTGCGATTTGCGTTATGGGACGATCCTGAATTCTTTGAGAACCCCGAATGTCGATAGTTTTGCCAGTCTCGAAAAACCACAGAAGGTGAAAATATCACCCGGTTCTTGCTTGAATCTTTCACTGATAAAACTAAATTTTTTCATCATCCACTCTCCAGTCTAGCTATCGCCTTATGAATCCAATATTTCGAGAACAAATCCTTCAAAGATATCGTTGCGCACATTACGATCTTCTGTAAATCCCATTATGAATTTACGAAGCTTGCAACTGTCTTCATCTCAGCAAAAACTTTGCTACGCATTGATTACGATTTAAGTGATAACAGCAGCGCCTAAACAAACGCAAAGTATTACCAAACCAAAAGCATGCGAAACGTCGATCACACAGATGAAACCTAGAATGAAGCATTTCACTAGATGAATTTTCCTGCTCACGATCGCTACTGCTACACAGCCGAAATATTTTGGCAGTTGACAAAACACCAAAAATTCTATTTATTGCTGTCATGTTTTCTTATGAAATCGATTG
Organism: Anisakis pegreffii; assembly: GCA_035041965.1. Classification (NCBI taxonomy): domain Eukaryota; kingdom Metazoa; phylum Nematoda; class Chromadorea; order Rhabditida; family Anisakidae; genus Anisakis; species Anisakis pegreffii. The sequence goes on along the minus strand of JAPYMA010001191.1, from coordinate 15,419 downwards.
TGCTTGCAAACAAAAACACAGTTACGAGGATACTGAAGGTATTTCGGATATCTGTTCAATTTTTGCGATCTTTAGTAGATGAAAAGACGAACATCCTTAGTGCACCGACCGGCTGCATAGCACATAGAAATTCGAGAAAAAACTTTGCTACTGATTCGTTCCGTTGAGAAGAAGAAATGGCAACACGCGTAATTCCAAATCAAACTGAGTACACTAGTGCATGCAATCACCAATATCACTCGAAATTGTTGAAACTACGTTTATTTTGCTAGCGTTACGCTCAAACATTGCATCATTAGTCTTGTCATTCTGTTATCATCTTGAAAAATTAATCTTTTGAATGTGCTTCGTCATTGGTCTGCTAAAATTTGCGCGAGAATCATAGTGAATGATTCACGAAAACAAGAGCTTCCACCATCAACAAGCTGATTAGAATACGAACTATGAAACACATCGGCATCTAGTTGACTCATTTGCGCACCGTTAGAGACATTAACAATGGATAATGCACTACTTTTGAAGCGAGATTAGAAAATGATGACACTGATTCCGAGGCTATGTCCAAATATCTCATGCTCTATATGTTAGTGAAATGAGGATCTACTACGTTATCACCAACAGCAAATCCTCTTTGAAGTCTTCCTCAATGTCTTAATATCCGTTCAAATCATTGGTTGAATGAATAACAGATTTCATGATGGTGTTCATTCACTCATCTTGTTCTGATCATTACGTTAACCTGTTCGGTTTCAGAGGGAAGGAATCGGTGTCGGCACATCGAGGAGCGGAAGAAGGATTTTGGGTGGTGGTCGTTTGCGCTGATTTGAGTGTGTGTGTTTTTGTTTGTGAGGTGTGATTTTGTGTTGTGAGTGAGGTTTTGAGTGAGTGAGAGTGTGGTTTGATTGGTTTTATTTTTGAGTGTTTTGTTTATTTGTGAGTTTTTTGTTTATTTGTGAGTGTTTGAGTGGTTTTGAGTGTTTTAGTGTGTTTTGATTTTTATTGTTTGTTTGTTTCTTTTGTGTGTGTGTTTTTGAGTGTTTTTAATTGTTTTTTGTTAATTGAAAAAAAAAGTGAAATGGAAGGCCGATGTGGTAATAAGCGGAGGCATGAGGCGGAAAATGACCCAAGGCTGGCCCCCTTCGGGGGTTTTCTGCGAGCCAGGGGGGTTGAGGGTATACCATGTGCCAGCCTGCTTCAGGTACTGGCAATATTCGCGGTAATACCGCCGCCAAGCCGGTTAGCTCACTACCTAACCGAAAAATGGGCTAACATTGAAAAGTATCTGAGCAACGTCAGATCATCGGCAATACGTAAGTGTTAGAATTCTCAATCGTTATCACTATTATCATTTGTTGATTACATAACTTGAAATTACACTTCAATGACACTGCATTGCTTACCTGGATATCGCTTAGGAATCTGAGCAACTGAGTTGAGCAATTGACTTCCATCGCTATGTTCTCTTGCTGCAATTCATCAGTTAATTTCTGATTATTTCAGTAACCGCGGCTAACAATGAACGTGATGATGACGACTTAATTGAAGCATTGTGCCGAATGCGAGGCATAATGCTTTTGGTGCACCCGCTCAACACGGGTGCACCAATAAGGATATACGGACAGAGCCGCCTGGTTTTAGAGGCGGCAGAATGGAACGGAACGTACGCGGCACTAAACCATCAAACTGTACGCATTCAGAATTGTAGACTTTTAATTGTTTACGAATATTGTCGGCTGAATTCCAGCTTGAAATTGACTCAAAAAATGCAGCAAGCTCCCAGTGCTGTCGAATTTAATATAACAGACTGAATCATTTCGAAATGATTGTTATGTATCATAAGACGATAAGAAATGAAGATCATGATAAGAAACAAACTTGTTACAGTGCGATCGTGATAATCGTTACAATGATTCTGACAATCATTTTCAGAACATCGAATCCGGTCCATCTGCCGCTAAAAAACAAAAAACACTAACACAGCAAAGTCCAGCTGACTTCTCACATGTAAGTGAATCAAATGAAAAACATTCAATTAACATTTTGATGACACATTTTGACTCATTAGCACAAAATTTCGAATGCAATTGTGCGACCTAATATTGTGAAACGTTCTCGAAAATATGGCGTATCTCCTTGAGGCATTCAAAAAATCTTGATTTTCGACGATACGAAATAGAGGAACGTAATTTCATTTCAGGATATTAACGACAACTTACCCGGACCATCGACGCGTCCGGACATAACCGCCACTAACAAGCCACCCCAAAAAATGCCCGCGAGAGTCTCGTGGGCATCTCGCATGATGAAAAAACGGCATTGGGAAATGGTCACTAACGATGTAAGTGAACAACTACAAATCCTCGTATCTTATATTTCTGAATTCTTTTAATAATGAGCTCTGAGTTTCGTGGTCCAAAAATGTTCTGCGTGACAATAATGATAATAATATTGATAATAATATTAATAATACAACACGGAATATTCGGAAACATAAGCTTCAACAAATCCTGTTGCAATGAATATTTAAATAATTCGTGTTTTCACTCGATGTTTGATCTCCTTTATACCAAAAACATTCTCCTTCATTTCAGATTAATTACGTCGACAACTTACCCGAACCTCACACCAACTCACCTCAACAGCATAACACCAACTCACCATCGTCATCCTCACCAACATCGTCAGCTAACACTTCAACTAACTCGGTCGCTAACTGTCCTTACTTACTGTGAGTTTTCTTTCTATTTCAACAACTTTCAATTGGATCATATAATTTTAAGAAATGTTTCCCTTCCAAGAATGCAACATCTAATGATAGCAGTTTGAAATTCAATTCATAGCATTCAAATATGACAGGTTCTGAGAAAGGCTGAATTGCTTATAATTTGAGTGGCTGCTTTCAGAAGACATCCGCGACGTGAGGTCGCTAACCAACTAACAACGCCCCGACACCATCCGCAAGAGTTCCAGGGCACTAACCTGAACTCACTCAACCCTGGACTCTCAGCCGGGCTGGCTGAACCACTAACGCCACCGTACACAATCGCTAACAATCAAGTCTGTAAGTGTTACGATCACAATACATTCGATTTCATTTCTTATTCGGTCTGAAAATATTTTATCGCGGCAATTTTCAGTGCAAAAATGACGATAAAATTTTGATCCGGATTCTTTAAATGAAAGACTTCGCTCGATCCGTGATATATTAGTTATTGGGATTGACTGATTGAAAATTTATTTAAAGAATAAGAGAGGACTGATGCTATGTATTCATTATTCGTAATCTTATGCCATCTTTTTTATGATGAGTTAATTTCAGACTGCCAGCTGCCGGGCTGTTCCAGGCGTTCCATGCCCTTCGCAACCGTGGGCGCCTGGAAAATCCATGTGCGGAGGGCAAAATGTCACAACACTAACAGTAAGTGATTGGTCATTTCTCAATCTTTTTGATTTTATCTCCACTTATCTTTATATAATTCACCTTTATTCAATTCACTTTGTGATGATTTTTATCCATTATTCGATACTCGATGAAATATCCTGAGAACCTCTAGTTAATGAATTATATGGGAATACCTCTGCTTATGAGAAATCATTCAGGATTTTAGAAAAAAATCCTCTGGTACTGAACTAAACGACTAAAGTCAATGAAAAATTGATTTGCAGACCTCTGCACATGGTGCGGACTATGCGTAATCGTGCCAAGCAACCTCTCGGCACGACAACTAACGATCAGGATGGACTCACACCGTGCCGAGAGGTGTGCATGCGCCCCCAAGAAGATCATGGGGGCAAGAAAGGATAACATCGAGCGGCTCCGGGAACTGGGCCGCGATTATTCTCACATAGCGGTGCCCGGGGCCGAATTGGCCGATTCGCATAGCGGTGTCGGGCGACGACGTAACAGCATCTAACATCATCATTAACGGAATCTAACGAATCAGCTAACATGGACGACGACTAACTTCAATAACGCAGCAATAACTCATCGACGGAAACACCAACAAAAACGTAAGACAATGTTCATTAAAACAATGTTTAATTTATACAATGTCATAGCGAAAAATCGAATGAAGACAAAATAAAATCAATATATAAGCAAACGAACATTTATCAGTATAAATGAATAAATAATGGGTATCATAATATACGATAATGAAATAGATGCTTATTATTAATCTACTTCAGGCCAACATCACCTTCCATATTCACATTCGGGCATCATCACGGACTGCAAGGCAACATCGCATCATCACAGCGATAATTATTCAATAAAACAAATCAAAAAACCAGGAATGTGTCAACGGCTCACGCATCCATAACAGCGATCATTAATCCCAACACAAAATTAAGGTTTGACTTCATTTTAATACCACAAAAACATTTATTGTTCTTATCGTCAGTACTACTGTCACACAGTCATCATTAAGGTTATCATTAATGCAATCAATCTTACTGATCTCAATAACATTTTCAGTATCAAAAGGAACTCACATGGTCACCGCAACTAATGGACGCAAACGGCTCAGAAAAAAACGAAAAAAAGAGATTAACTTCAAAGCTTCAATAACAAAAACGAAAACACTGGATTACGACGACAAATCAACAAATAACTGTTATTGTACATCCCACCAGAAGCATGAGTTTACTTTGATTTGTTTAAGGAATAATGTAACAGAGCACTATTTCGGAGAATAAATAAGAAGAAACAAGGTGAAAAAATATGTCTTTATGATTCATTTGAATATTAGTGGTGATAAGTTATAATTTTAGAAAGCGAGCTTACAATTAGGTCGAATTTACAATTCATTGTTACTTTTTTATTATTGTTATTGTTTTTATTATTTTCATTATCATTATTATCATATCATTATCGTTATTTACGTTATTAATGGTGTTTGTATATTGTTTATAAGTGATTGAAAAAACGCGCACCACATCCGATATTCTAATATATATCGATGACATATTGCACTTTCAATATGGCTAAATCATTAACATAACGCCATAAGCTTCTACTACTCCCAATCCTCTCTTATTACTCAATGCGCCTACCTCAAGAGATATCATTAAAGATTTTTTGATCGTATGCAACACGATCATTTATGCTGCTCCAGCCTGCAACTTTTCAAAAGGCGCTCAAAATGTTTCAAAAGAATAATTTTGTTGAGTTCGATCAATTGATACTCCCTGAGTATCGTTCTTTCCTACGGGATTGAGAAAGTCAGTCGCTTACCTTTGTATTCTCGTATACAGATCTAATTGCACAATGGCTCCATTAAAATATTATTGCGCTGAGGTAATGGCTTAATGGTAATGGTCTTTGTGGGTTCATGAAAATTAAATGTGGTTGGGTTCAACAGTATAATTACATAATAAAGTAAAAGTGAATGACCAAACGCCCATCCTAAATCCTTAAAGAGAATTTTATGGGCTTTTTTCCATAGAGAATGGGAGTCATAGGGCGGAAATGCCAGCTCCCAAGCGCCGGATATGAAGGTGGCGGTTTTGTTACTATTTATAATCCGCGTATAGTACCTTCATTGGCGCTGAGGGTCAGGGATGGTCATTCACTGGATTCGTGGGTTCGGGAAAGGAGTGGGTTATGGATTAAGATTGTGGATTAAGGACAAGGGGTTATCCCTTGTGCTCGAGGGTTAGCAACAGAAATGTTATCACCAATAATGTCATCGAAGGTCAGATAGCAATTGGCCAAAATAGAGTGAGGATGGATTAGCCAGCAAGGCTTAGGGTGCGATTGGTCGCGGCTGACTTAGAAGAATTTGGCTATTGTAGAGCAATGATATGCTTTTTCTTTGGATTGAGACTGACTCAAATAATCAGAATTAAGACTTAATGAATAATTCTGAATTCTGTTATCAAACAATAGGAGAGGATTGATATAAATATCACTGCAAATCACAATTTTCCATCCTTCCACCGTACTTCGTCGAACAACCTTCAACAGTTATCCTCCCTCAAAGTGTTATTGTTCTGCTGAGTGCGCGTAGTTTCTTTCCACTGGCAAGAAATGTGATATGAAACTGAAAAGCAATCAAAAAAATGGAAAAATATATATAAATGAAATGAAACTTTAAATAAAAAATTCAAAAAATAAAAACGTTATCATTAGTCAAAAAACACTTAAAAATAAGATATTTATAAATGAAAAAAAACAAAAAATAAAAAAATAAAAAAACAAAAAAAATCAAAACGTTATCATTAATCAAAAAACACTTAAAAATAAAAAAATATATGAATGAAAAAAAAAAAAACAAAATTCAAAAAATAAATGAAAATAAAAAATTATAGTCGTGATTTAAAAAAATAATAGTTGTAATTATTCTTCCACGTAATTTTAAAAAAATTGTAATTGTTGTTATTCGATTATTAATGTATTGTCACCTGTAAGCTCGCTTACAAGTATTTATTAATGTATTCAAATAGATCATGAGCTTGCTAGATGACTTAGATAATCTGTGCATACTGTGAGATTTAGATGACAGTTCAAAACTTGCGATATTTTTTGATTCATTGATAGAAGAAGGATAGTGCTCTGATAAGTTTCATAGAGTAGACGTGCATTTTCTGGTGGGATTTTTTGCTTATTGTAATCATAATTATTGTGTTCAATTCAACTTACTCGAGTCAACAACGTCACAACAATCTCAGCTCGCATCAACAACGCAACATCAATACTACGACTCAACTTCAGAACAACGTAATCCATTTAACCGATGCAATCGTCGACATAACAATGCGAGCGCCACCAAAACTTGCTAACATCAATCAAGCAAGTGCGAGAGCCCATGCAACTGACCTATTCCCTAATCCATATACCTCACCCGGGATTACCCATCCTTTACAGGGCAGTTTAACCCGTAACTGAGTTAGTTAACTGTGGCAGTTAACACCGGCATTTAGATTAACACTCATTAATTTTATGATTAACTTAATAATAACTTTCCGGCTTAAGAGGAACATTTTCGGGGGCGATCTAAATTGGCATAGGATGCAAATTTGAGAATTAGATGATAAAATTGTCGGGTTGCCACGGATATTGTGAGTACCTTCTAGTAGGTTAGCCGGGCCTACCCTCTCTCCTCTTGCCCTGAAGCCCCCCAGGGTGTTGGTCTGGGTCCTTCCTGCCTCTGCCTTCATGGTGGGTGTTGGATGGATGCGGCCTAATTAACTGTAATACCAATTAATTGTTAATGTTATCTAACTTATTTGAGTGTGTCATTTCAGATTTTGAGTGCTTGTGAGTGTGTTTTGAGTGTGAATGTGTGATTGTGATTAACGTGTTGTTCGAGTGTGTTAATTTACTTAATTTACTAAAGGTGTGGTGACAAGGTGTGTTTGTGAGGTATGAGCGTGTGAGTGATTTCAGATTTTGTTTGTGTGATGCGATATTAGTGTGATTATGGAGTGATATTGGATTATTGCGGGAATTGTTTGGGTGTTGTTGGTTAATTTTTAGTGTGCCAATTCAGTGCGATTCAATGTGACGTTTCAATCTCGGCTTTCATCAGGTAAGCGCATTTGCCTGCATATATGAGGATAATATTGGGTGATTTTGGATGCTGCTCTCGTGATTCGCTGGTATTCGATTTAAATCGCATTTTTGCATCTGATTGGAAGGCTTTTCTGTTTCACATTTGTTTTTAGTGGTGTTTTGATTATTCTGGAAAAAAATTTTAAAAATCCAAAAAATCATAAAATATAAAATCCAAAAAAATTCTCAAAATTTGAAAATTCAACAAAAAAATTTTTATTGTTATGGTTTTCTATACTTTCATTTATGTTTATTATATGTTTGTTTTGATTTTTTCAACTCATGTTTATTAGAATCGTTATTTTGCACACAATACACGGATGAATTATTTTTGTTTCTTCATTTTTGATGAATTATTTCTTTTTGTTCGAAAAAAATTGAAAATCCCACAAAAAAATCATAAAATATAAAATCCAAAAAAATTCTCAAAATTTGAAAATCCAACCAAAAATATTTTTATTCATGTGTTGTCAATTATTCATCGTTTATTATGCGTCTGTTTTGAGTTTTTGAGTTTCCATACGTGTTTTGATAATTCATCATTTATATGCGTATTTTTTTGATTTTTTGTTTCTGATTTTTTGATTACATGATTCGATTTTATATACGCTTATAACTTTTATGTTTATATATGCATGTTTATTAGAGTTGTTGTTTCGCACACAATATAGGGCTGAATTGTTTTCGTTTCTTTGCTTTCGTTTCTGAATTGTTTCTTTTTTTGTGAAAAAAATTGAAAATCCCCAAAAAAATTCACAAAATATAAAACCCATAAAAATTCTCAAAATTACAAAAATTTTCTCAAAAATATTCATATTCAGTTTCAATATATCATTTCTTCTCATTATGGAATCGTTTCTTGTGTTTCAATTCATGCTTATTTCCGTGTTCCTTGTTTGGCAATTTTGAAGGCTTTATGTTTCTGTGCAATGTTTTGAGTTGACCTGTTTTCGTTCTCCAGTTCTTTTGAATGACTATAAGGCATTGATAGTTGATTTCGTATTCATTAGGTGATTTTGATAGTTGATTTCGCGTAAGGTACGCGATTCGATGGTGCTCGATTGCATTCGCATCTTCGTGTGTCTTCATTAGGTCCGTTTGCGCTATTCGTTATGGGATGCAGATAGATCGTTTGTAGAAAATTCACAAAATTGCTCATTTTGTCAGTTTGTCAAAAGTGGCAAAAGCCTGACAAACTTCGAAAGCGTTCGATTTTCATGATGCTATTTCGCATTTGCTGAATATTTTGTCTTTGCTCTGAATTCCGTGATAACTTTGTCATTTCGAATGGAACCGTTTCCAGTTCTTCATGTTGATTTCATTTGCGAAACTCTTTATAGTCCCAAAATGTTGTTAACTCTGGAAACCTCCAAATTCTGAAAAGCCAAAAAATCCATAACATTTTTGGAATGTTATGGTTATCTCGTTCGCTCATGTTTGAATTTTGGAATCATCGAGAAATTCCTTATGACGCTCGATGTTGATGTTCATATTTTCCTGACGTTTTCTTATCAAATATAAGAGATTCGTCCTGATTTCTTTTAAAATTTCGCTCCGTTCTTTCGGTCTTCATTTGTTGCTTACGCGTGCACTTGCAATGAATCTCGTACCGCAAATATGATTTAATTCATCATCAGTGATGACGATTGCTCTGATTCAAGCCTTCAGTGGATGAATCTATTATACCTTCGTAAATGGGTGGCTGGTTGGGGAAAGTGGTTGGCCTTACGCGAATCGGGTGACTTTCCAGACCGTTCCATACCAATCGCTCGGGTGACGATTGGAATGGTGGGCTTGAAACATCTGTAATTCGCTTCCTGGACATGGGTGGTTATTTGGGGAAAGCAGTGATTGACATTATCAGAGGCAATCGTTTGCGAGACAATCCACGCGAATGTTCATTCATTGTTCTCATATTCTGATAACTTATTTCCTGTTTCATCGTACGCGCATAGCGATCGCTCATCGCACGTACTTCCTGTTTCATTTCCGCGCCTGATTCATTTATACGTTTGAAATGAATCATCTTTATTGCGTTTACATTTTCTGCTGGCCAGGCATGAGAATTTTCCAAAAAAAATTCTTAAACTTTTGGAATTCAATGAAAAACCAGCAGAATTACAAAATCCAAAAATAAATTCCAAAACGAAAAAATATCCAAAATGAACCATTCAAAAAACCAAAAGCAAAAAAATCCAAAATTCATCCAACATCAATACAAAAAAAGGAAAAAATCCAAAAATTTATGCAAAAAATTCACAAAAATAATATCTGTTTTCACATTGTTATCAACTACATCTTTTATCACCTTTGACACCGTTCCGCTGATCTTTATTCGCGGAACTGACGGCGTCCGTCGCCTTGAAATTGACTCCTTCGAATTTCATATTCATTGAGGTCTCCTCGTTGCTTCACGCCTTCCACTCCGTCGGAGTGAATCTTATTCGTTTTCTTCCCATTTCGGTTACTCCTAAAATTCTAGAAAATTTGCATAAAGATGTGCAAAATCACAAAATTAATAAATAAATTCCCAAAACAAAAACACTCCGAAAATAAAATATCCAAAAAAATAAAGATGAAAATACATTTTTGGAAAATTTTGAAAAAAAAACATGAATACATGAAAAATACACGAAGAAAAAACACAAAATTTACCTAAATAATTTTAAAAAAAACAACAAAAAGACCCAAAAATTTATCGAAAAGATGCAAACAAAATTATATCTCTTTTCGCCTTGTTATCAATTGCACATTTTATCATGTGCGGTAAATTTTCCAACCTTAGAATCAAAATCTCTTAAACTTTCAAAACCCAGAGAGAATACGAAATCCTGCAAGTGCTCGGGACTTTGCAATTTTAAGAAAATCCATTGTATCCTTGAATATTACCATCCTCTTTTCTATTCACTCGCGAGAATTTAAAATCATTCGGCGCTATCCGAGTGATAATTGATTACACTGATTGCGCGTGCATTTAGCAATACATCGCTGAGGTGAATATTGTTTGAAAGGAATTTTTTGAATAGTACTGGAAAAATTGTTTGAGAGATAGTGGTGGCATCCAGGCGAGAGTTCTGTTCGGTCGGAATCCGACCGAATCGACTTTTCGCATTCCGATGTTCGGAATTCCGATCGACTTCACGTTTTGAGATTCCGAAATTGCGAAAAATTCCAACGGAATCTCAAAATTGTTCGGTCGGAATCCGAATATCGGAATGTCGACCGAAATTTCTAGAAATTTTCCGACCGAACGTTCGCTGGATGCCATCACTATTATGGGATACTTGAAATTTTGAGTCAGTTGATTAAATCAATCGTAAGACTTAATTAAGTTGTTATTTTACCTACTTTTCAGAGGCGGTGGCGGGGTTGGGATGGGTGGGCCACCGCCGGATAAGTTCATTCCTCAATCCTCTGGAGTGTTCTCTGAGAGGATTGAGGAATGAACATGGTTTAGGGTTCGGGGTTGGGGTGGGGTGGGGAGGGGTGGGGGTGGGGAGGGGTGGGGGTGGGGAGGGGTGGGGAGTTGGGGAGGGTGGGGGGCTGGGGTTGGGGGGTGTTGTTTTTTATTGTTTCATTTATTCGTTTCATCCAACGGCGAGATGATCTCCCCGTTGGACGAGATCCGACGGCGTGGTGAGCCATCGGATCTCACCGTTGTTCACTTCTGCGTCCACTCGTGGACGCATGCGTTCAATATCGTCCTGTCTCATTGTCCGATTTTTCTTTTCAAAGTCTAATCCATTTGATTTCAGATCGCGTGGATCGAGGACGTGGATCGCTGAAGAACGAGCGGCTCTGGATTCGAGAAATTCGAATGGTCATCGAACCAGTTTGACAGGTCATTCATTCATTCGCTCATTTACTTTCGATCGTTCTCATTTAATAAAAAATGCTCCGATAATCGTTCAACCAAAATACTCAGTAGCACGATTCTGCTAATCGTGCTACTGAGTATTTCGGATGCAATAGTGTTTCGTTTATCGCAATCTGTCATTTCGTTTCTATCAAATCAGCTTTCAGGAATTTGGCAGTGGAAGTCATGAGGTTCGAAGACTGGCGGATCGGTTAGAATATCAATGGCCCCATAGCAGGCGAACAAAGGTTATTGAAGGGTTACAAAGGTTAGCAGATGAATGTTACTTGATTGTCATTTAGATCAACTGTATTCGGCCGCTGTCGTATAATAGAGATGTCATTATTGAAGGTTCACTCTCCAGGAATTTATTCCTGTTCAATCAGCTACTTCTTTGCGATTTTTGACCATTGCCTTCAATATTTTTAATTTTTTTGCAATAATTTTTTGAATGCTGTTTCATTTAATGAGTCTACTTTATCTTCTCATTTCTGTTTGGAATGACATTGTGCAAGATTTTATTACGACATCTTTCAGCAGTTCGACGTGAAGGTGGAAGCTAACAGTAGAACTTCAAATAAGGGTGATCGGTTGGTCATTTTGATGACGTATCTTTTCTTATTTATGCTAGGAAATAATCCAGCTCTTTCGGATGATAATGAGATATTATAGAGTATCCTGTTTTAACTTCATTGTTCCAATTTATCTCGATATTCAGAATAACAGGAAGAAAACTTTTGATTTTGATTCGGTTTAATTTCAAATGGACATGTTTCAAATAGCAACGAGACTGAGCGCCATCGTTACTGGATATTTGGTATTCCGTCAGCGGTGCGATGTGATTCTCGACAGTGCTTCTGGTATGGTTCTGGCTTTTTGCGAACTTTATTATTACTGCTTTCATTATCGTTTTTATTATTCTTGAATTTGTCTTTTTTGTTGTTTTCTGATTGAGCTGTTTATCATGAACGTATTGTTGATTGTGTATTTGATCTGTTTCATCCTTCAGTTTCATCCTCATTGATGTGAATGAGATTTCTTTCACCCAAACTCGTTCATCCCACAACTTTTATGCACTACCAATATCCACCACACTGAAAATGTCATCGCGCTCTGTTGTCTGCATTTACGGTGTTAAATTTCATTGATCACGTTGAACTGAAGTTCTCAATCGCAGATGGGTTCGATCAGCCTCAATATCGATCTGGAGAACTGCAATCGATCATCAAGTTGTGGATCTCGGATTGGTTCAATCGCGATAAGATCGAGTTATTCGGAAGAAATATGCGATGCATTCGTCGTCAAATGGTTTCGTTTATTTCCTTTTCATTTCTTCGTTTCGTTAGCCAATGTTGACAATCCTTCGAATGCATTTTCTTGTTTAAATTACGAAATTGAGAGGAAAAGGAAAACGAATTCTGAATTCAAATTATCAGATTTTGTTCGTTTGTTCGGGCCCAGTTCATTGTATTCTTTTGCGTTAAATTTGTAGGATTCGGAAAAGGGGAGGGTGGAGAACGAATGGCATTTTTTTCAGAATTCATCTTTGTGTGTTTCATAGGAATATCACAGATTAGGTGCGACTTAGTGTAGTGGTAACGCTGTGCATTATTATATGGAAGGGTATGGTTCGAGACCCAGTGTTGGAGATTTTGAAATTTTGTTTCTAAATTTTACCTGATGTTTAGATCTGTGTTTTTTTTAAGATTAAGTTGTATCCTAAGAAGTTTTAAGGTGACATATCCACGATTCCGGAAAATTGAAAAAGCTAAACATAGGAGGAAATTTGGCCGTTTTTTCAAAATCCATTTTTGTCTATTTCATAGCAGCGGTGTGTATCAGGTGCATCTTAGAGTAGCGGTAGAGTCGTGCGTTTTCGTATGAAATGCCAGGGTTCGAACCCTGTTGTTGAAATTTCTGAGGTTTTGTTTCTATGTTTTGCATGATGTTTAGATTTGTGTTTTTGAAAGATTGACGTATATCCCAAGAAGTTTTAAGGTGCCCTATTCATGATTTGGGAAATTGAATAAAGCTGAAGAGATAAGGGAGCTGTAGCAGTGGATTGAAAAAATCGCAATGTTCTCTGGAATTTATTCGAGTTCATTTGGCTACTTCTTTGTTATTCCTTATAGTTGACATCAGTATTTTTTAATTTTTCTACAATTATTATTTTTATTTTTTGAATCAGTGTTGTCTTTTAATGGGTTTACTTCACCTCTTTATTTCAATTTAAAAATGGCATTACGCAAGATTTTATTGCTACATCCTTCAGCAGCTCGACGTGGCTACCTGCGGAACTTCAAATGAAGTTGATCGGTTGGTCATTTGGATGATTTACATCTTCTTAGTTATACTGAGAAATGATAGAACTCTTTCGGTTATCTGATATTTGATTTAGTAATTGAGACGTTCGATATTCAATAACTGATACGTTCGAGATAATGCTGAGTATCACGTTTTTATTTCATTGTTTCATGTTGTTCCAATGAACTTAAGTTCCGATTGCAACGGTACCCTCATCAACCAGCACGAAATGTCACGAGTGAATCAACAGGAACTATGCTAATTGTTATTCCCCAAACTTTTCATTCGAGACAATCTAATTATTCTTTTTATGCTTAATTATTATTTATATACAATTTGTTTATTCCTTCTTCTCTGTCACCTTTTCGCTAATTTGCCTCCACTGCCCCCCTTTCATCGTTGTATTATTCGATAATAAACGTTGTAAGGTCATTCTCGTTAATTTACAACACAAAGAGATCCCAACACTCAAAAAGATGTTCAAAATCGAGAAAGCGGTTTTACGTTCTTATCCCATCATTCAAACAATTCTGCCATAAACAGCAACGCTACTTGCAAACACATGATGCTACATATGCATGAAATGCGACAAAAGCTACATATGCATGAAATCTACCCATTATATTCCAGAATACTCATTTGCGCACGTAACGACATGACATCTACCCTATCATCTTAAAACACTGTTCGCTCATATGATCTAAAAACCAATCCTGATCAAGGATTCTGAAATTTTACAGTCCCAGTCACTTTACATATGAGAAATAGTATCACAGTCACCCTATAATATCACAATCAAAACGTCAACGGTCCAAAATGCATTTTCACTGTTTACTTGAGGAAGCTTTCTAATGAACTATCATAGAACAAGATGAACGTTCATCGCAAACATCGAATCAGTCATCGTCGTATTAACTATAATTTCTGAGATCACTTAGCGAACACCCGATTTAAAGCTGATTTAAGGTTTTGTCAACATTCCCAACAAAACAGTCTCTTCGCTGACCACACAGAACGTGAGATGCAAATTAATTATGATAATCATAATGTTCGATGATAACACAGATACTGTTGCTTATCATTACAGGAAATAACAGTGAAACAAATCAGCTAATAACTAAGAACCCAGACAAATTCTATGATTTATATGATAACACGGAAGCAAGACATACCCTTCAGAAGGTAAGTACCACACCGAACTGAAGATTCTAAACTGATTCTAAAGATTCTAATTATGAATGGTGCACTGATTCCAGTTCTGAAAGATTTCGAAGATTCCAAAAGATTCAACAGTGTTGATGCATGAATGGGAATTCGTATTTGAAGGTGAGTGAACGATCAAACGCACTGAATTATAATGAGATGGCAGATCTAGCTGCGGAGTTTCCAACAACAGAAAACATAAAATAACTCAGCACATCGAAAAGCATTGGAATAGTCTGACTAAACACGCAAATGGTGAATTGGAGGAATTATCACAATAGATGAAATCAAGTCAAATAAAGAAACTCATCTAGCTTCAGCATTTCGTTTAATATATCCCATTTCACTGCTTTGTGAGCTTCTAATAATCGGAACCCACCCCACGCATCAAATTACCTGGCCTAAGTTTCATAAAATTGCTAAAACAATATGAAAAAGTTTTGAATATCGCTGTAGGGTTGTATCCAACTTTCTGAGAAGCATCCATAATCAATGACAAGC
>JAPYMA010001190.1:0-80259 GCA_035041965.1 Anisakis pegreffii | reverse complement strand
TGATTCAACAGATTCAATCATCCCGCGTCCTCCCACACCCCTGACGTGTCCTTGTAATTCACCAGCACACACGTCACATCACCACCACAACAGCCATCCGGTTGACCTCGACGCCAGTTGAAGTACTTCAACGGCTCACCGTTCGTCCACATCCATCCCTCATCTCGTTTACCCGCAGTTGAATTCTTCTTTGCTCCAATCCAATACGTTTGCACTCCATTGCTTGTGGCTAACTCTTAAAATTACTCTTTTACTCTTCAATACTGTCATATTAATTTGAGTAAATTGAAGTAAATTTTAATAAATTAAGTAAAAATTTCTATAAAATATTTCTCTAAATCACTCAGAATTTAGCACATTCTTTATATATTTATTTTGGCCGGAATAAAACGCTTTTTTAGAGGTTTGTCTTTAACATTGAAGTGGATTTCTTTCCAAACGATTGCTATAGAATACGACAAATAAATCCATCAATCACCCATTCACACATCAAATCCACACCCATTCCAATTAAAACTTCACACCAAACAAACCAAACTCCGAACTCATCACTAAATCAAAGTCTAAATCCAATTCCCTTCACTCAATTCAATTCATTCACAACCAAAATCATCCAATCCCTCAAAATCTCCCCACATCCCACCCAAATACCGAACCAACCAGCTCTACCATATCCCCCCAAATCCCCCAAAAACACATCAAATCAAATCAAATCAAATCACTCACTATTCACCCATAACCACTCGGTTTGAAACTTCGGGAAACTGCTCTGATCGAACCAGACCACCTCCGAGCCACAATCCGAAGCACAATACTCCACCGCCTGCGAGTAGTTGAACGAGCCGACCCCAACAAAGTAGCAGAAGTCATTGTCCTTGTTGTAATGCCAGCCTGGCTCACAGAGTTCCTCTGAAATTAAATTTCTGCTTAAGTGATTTCCTACTAATCAGAATTACTTACTTAACAACTGATATACTGACTAACCTTCAGGTACACACAACCTTTTCTGCACACACTTAAAACCACGTGGACATTGCTCACTTCTGTTACATTCTGAAGGCAAATTAATTAAGATAATTAATTCAATTCACTATTAATCATCAGCCAATTCAATTAAGTTAATTAAGCTAATTCAACTCGATTCACTTACTTCAATACAACTCAACACCCAAATTCAATACTCATTTCAAGTGACACCCAACCAAACTGCCACAAAACTCTATAACAATGATATGAACTGAATAAATTCCTAATGAAGATCACAGCAACCGAACCAACAATCAACTAAAACAACTCGATTCATATGCTCAAAAGGAATTTCTGCTTGATCCACACAAATTAACTCCTCTCCTTGAGATCTTTCATTAATAAATTAATTAATATACCTATTAATATACCTTCAAATTAATCCTACCTATTCTAACAACCGGGCTAGGCGACGGCCCTTTCGCTCCGACTGGTTGAGGTGAAGGAGTAGGTGGTGGTGTCTTCTGAACCTTTGGACGATCTGCTGAAACGGTACAATCCAAAACTAGTATTCAACACGATTCACTCATTTTCAGCACTGATTTCGAGAGGAATTCAAACTGAAATGCTTCGTAAATGTGTGGTGACAATGTAAATGATCACATTGATCACTTGATCACCGATAAATGATCACTTGATCACTTATAAATGATCACTTGATCACTTATTTCGAGATGAAAATCCCAAAAACTAAACCAACGATCTGCAAAAACCGAGTGCTTTGGCTTACTTTGTGATTTGGCCGCGCCTTTGGCACAGAGCAATTGAGTTCCGATGATCAGTAGCACCAAGAATACGCGAAGTATCATTTTGGAATGCCTTAATCAAATATTTTTTAAAAATAATTTCATTCGTTTGTGACTGATCTACAACCTTACCTATAACCTGTATGTAATTCTCTTAACAATCTCATAAGATAACCCAAAACGCTTACTCAAAAAAACAATACTCTCAGCAAAAAATCGATCAGATCTAAAATATTTCTTTAAAAAAATCAGTTGGCTCTAGGAAGCTCCGGAGTCCGGAGCCACACTCCGGAGTGCGGAGGCGCCGAACGAATGAAAATTCAAAGAAGTGTACGACGAGTGCATGTGCACTGCAATGGTGGTGGTGTAGTGTGTGGAATGTCGATACGGTACGGCATTTAGTAGGTGCTTTGGGCAGTTGGTTGTTGATTTGATATGCGGAATTTAAGTCTAATCCATATTCGGCACCCATATCCTCGACATTCAAAAACACTTCCAAATCGTTTTGACCTACCATATCGAATGCCATTTCACTGATTCTGCACGTATTTGATCACGAAGCCGATAGTGCCGCTGTGCTTTGAACAGCTAAAGTGCACACGATCATATGGGAAAGCGAATCAGCTTAATAAATTTGCAGGTGGTTTGATAGTTGGTGGAATTTTAGTGTGGTTTGTGTGCATTGATATTCGGATTTGATGAGACACATCTAAAATTATTTTTATCTCTTTAAAATATGCTCTTTGATGTGATCGGTTATGGGAATGTAAATGTAAATGTAAAGGTAAAGGTAAATGTAAAGGTAAATGTAAATGTAAAGGTAAATGTAAATGTAAAGGTAAATGTAAAGGTAAATGTAAAGGTAAATGTAAACGAGAACCTGAATCATATCCCATCGCCACTGCGCATCCAAACCAAAACGATATCTCAGCGTAATCCTCCACAAATCCAACAAACCCATCCGCAATCTGCCCACAACCACAAACAATCCACGCACCCCCTCCCCCCCTCATTACACCACCCAAAACACAACAAATATCACCCTCACGGTCACCACATCACCATATAAATGTCAACATCAAACTAAATCCAGTTCAATGCAAACATTCATTCAAACAAACACACAAATCCACTCTGTCTCACAGAATAAATCAGCGATCACAACAGAACGTTATCAAACCTTTCATATAATATACGAACATCGCAATCAGATCCGATGATCCGATTCGTCTTCAAATGAAAGATCAAATGAATGGTATGCAACGTAGGCAAACTGATAATAATCGAAAGCAAATCAATCGAAATTAAGCCATTTGTGACTTCTATCAAAAAACAGAACAACATTACATTACAGTCCAAAATCCATATTCCAGTGGCGTCTGAACTTCGAACTTAAATGACTTGAATTGAAAAAAGCTTGAGACTACGGCAGCCTCCGTGTTGTTTCACTCGTCATTTGACATCTCTGGAGATGGTCTTAAGACGGCTTCTTTTTGCATATGAATCCCTGCAGATTCGCCCAAATTCGATTACATCCGGCATCGTCCCATAGCCCACCAGAACCCACATAATTCACCAGAACACACCTCACATCACCACCACAACATCCATCCGGCTGACCCGATCGCCAATTCGGGTACATCACTAGCTTTCCGTTTGGCCATACCCAACCTCCAGTCAACACTCCGCCTGCGAACGTCTTCATCGCACCAATCCAATACGTTTGCAGACCATTCGTTAGAGCCAAGTCTTCAATGCATTCACAAATGGTTTAAAAATCTTTAGAATCACTCAAATTCTACACTTCCTTTATTCATTCATGCACCGCATAAATCATGATCGAGTCTCCAAAACCTTTAATAAATTTTTCTGACGACCGGGGGGGAGGAGAGAGAGAAATAAGATCAAACTACAATAAAACTCACTATTCACCCACATCATTTCCGTTTGATCCGTCATAAAATCGCTCTGATTAAACCACACCAACTCAGCTCCAGCCTCATAACAATACACATTGGCCTGACCTTGTGTCACCGATATCATTCCAACGTAATAGCAATAGTTCGTCTGCGTGTTATACTGCCAACCCTGTGCGCATTTACCTGAATGACGCTTAGCACTGATGCTTATAGCCATTTAAAGATTCAGACCGCAAAAAAAGCTCATACTTGGAGGAGCCGGTGGTGAAGCTGTTGTCGGAGCCGGTGGTGGAGGTTGAGTTGGTGGCGGAGCTTGAGTTGGTGCCGGAGTTGCGGCCATCAACTGTTGCTCTACGTCTTGACAGTAGCCGTTGACACACACTTGACCAAACTCACACACCGGATTACAACCTCAAAACATCGATTCGGTTCGGATTCCGATTCAAAGCCATCAAATTACGTGGTTTTATCAGTCATTTTCAAGTGTCACTCCTTCTCATTTAATCAAAACTGTGACAATTTCAAACGAAAACAAAAATTGATCTGATCGCATCAAAATCGATACAAATCGATGCAATTCGAGTGATTTGATGGAAAAATTTTAAAGAAATGTAATAAAATCAAGCTAGAAGAGTCTCACCTCGATTGCTCAGAGTGCATATGCCATTGATACAACTCCAACTCACATTACACTGATCGTCCGCCGTGCAGACTGCAACGGAACAAGCTACATCGAGTGATCAGCATGATATTATCGCTCAAATACAGTAACAAATAATATAGGGTATCATGCATTGCACTGTACAAAACCCAAATGCATGATACAGTCGAATACCGTCAACACTTTGTACTGTATTGTGCATACATGACAAAACATGCATGACACCGTACAAAAGGTGCATGATACTATAGAAAAGATGCATGATACTATAGAAAGGATGCATGATACAGTACGAAAGATGCATGATACAATACAAAACATGCATGATCAAATACAAAAAATGCATGATCAAACGAAAAACTGACTTTGACTACTGTCTCCATCGTCATAATCTTGAGCCATAGCGTGAAACGTCACTGAAGCAACTTGAAATACGACGAGTAAACGAGGAAAACGCATTGTTGAAAGTGATTTCCAATGCACTGCGGTTGTCTTCTCGGCAATTCGCTTGGTTTGTAATTGATGATTGATTCTCGTCTCGGAGAGTCTCGGATAGTCACCGTGTTCAAGCGACACAGCTGCAAATTCGATGCATTACACTCGAAATCGTTCAGATCAGATCATCGAAATCCTTCAGATCAGTTCATCGAAATCCTTCAGATCAGATCATTGAAATCCTTCAGATCAGATCAGATCAGATCATCGCCGACGATTTCTTGCATGAAAACGCTGCTAACAAAACAACAAATCATAAAATAAACAGCAAATTAATAAAATAACACTAAATTTCTCAAACTCCAGCTCTAAATCTAGATCAATTTCCCTCAAAATTCAAAATTCAACTGCAATTCAACTCATTAGATATCAAAAAACTTGATATCCATTCTCGCAGACCATCTATTTTGTGAGAACGAAATAAAACCAACGAATCTGCAATCGAAATCTAAGAAATCAAAATAGATTCCCCGAAAATTTCCACGTCTAAATTGAATTCCCGCAAAAAAGCCCAGATTTCTCAGCAGCTTCACATAGCTTCTATATCCTAGAAACACGGTCGGTCATAGCCGTACGATTGGCTGTTTTACAAGACCGATCTCAGCCTCTCACCACTAAAACCACTCATCACGAGCAGCAGATCAAATCAATCCGCGATCATATCAGCGGCACTGTACGCACGTTCCAATCAACACTAACTATTTCAAACATTTCAAATCACTATAAACAACCTCAACTGCGATCACCTGACTAAACTGGAATTAAATTGGAATCAAATGCAAAATTCCCGTTCCACAGCACCAAAAATCACTCACAAAACAGTCACCGTACCAACTGCAAATTCGTGAATATTCAATGAGCAGAGCAGAGCACTGAATAAAGTATTAACTGAATAAAATGAATAAACTCGACTAGAATTCCATCCCACTCAGCACACACCACAAAACATCACTAAAAACCACCGAGAGTACTTTAAAAATCACGATCTATTACGCCATATTGCACTGTCATACGTTTACAAAGAATATAACATGAAAAATTTTATTTTATATGAATGAAATCTCAAATTTTTTAAAATCAAATCCTCACATCATCTCACCTTTCAGTAATATCAATGGTTCAAGAGCATTGAAAACTACAAACTTTTAAAAATCAACTGCATACGAGAGAAATAATATTAATTACGAATAGCAACCATAATAATAATAATAATCATAATCATAATAATAATGACATTAATAATGATAATAATCATGATAATAATCATCAATAATATTACCAATAATAACGATACATAATAAGAAGAATGATAATGATATCATTTCATAAAGATAACTTTGATAAGACTGCTCATAATCACATCTTTTGATTGAATCCGATCGATTAAAATACGACAGACGGACGGATTGACGTTAAATAAGTCGGATTTTGAATCGGTTATATCAGATCCGGACGGATTTGTGGACTGAAGTGATTAGGACTCGTCTTCGGGTCCCTCTTTCTTGCAGACGAATCCCTGGGGATTTCGCCAGATTCGGTTGCATCCGCCGTCCTCCCACACCCCTGACGAGTCATGATAATTCACCAGAACACACGTCACATCACCACCACAACAGCCATCCGGTTGACCTCGACGCCAGTTGAAGTACTTCAACGGCTCGTCGTTAGTCCATATCCATCCCGCCTTCAGATCACCTCCCGGAAACATCTTCTTCGCGCCAATCCAATACGTTCGTATTCCACTCGATGTTGCGATCACTTTAAATTACCTCTTTCAATCAATCAATCACCCATTCACACACCAAATCCACACCCATTTTTATTAAAACTTCACACCAAACAAACCAAACTCCGAACTCATCACCAAATCAGAGTCTAAATTCAATTCCCTTCACTCAATTCAATTCACTCACAACCAAAATCATCCAATCCCTCAAAATCTCCCCCATCCCACCCAAATACCAAACCAACCCCACCATATCCCCCCCAAATCCCCCAAAACACATCAAACCACTCACTATTCACCCACATCATCTCGTTTTGAAACGTCATAAAAGTGCTCTGATTGAACCACACCACTTTTGCATTCGCCGACATACAATAGCTCACTGCCTGTGGGTACGTATACGATCCTATGCCCACATAATAGTAATATCCATTGTTCTCGTTATATTTCCAACCGTCATAATCTGAAATTAACACAACAAACCAATCAATTACCACACCACAAATCACACTGATAACGTGATAACCAACCTGATATTCTTGACGAACACAAAATAAAACACTCAAACCAGGCTATCAGTTAAACTAAACTCGACTTTACAAGCTCACAGCGTCTCCTAATCTAAAACCGAAGCCGGTAACCAGCACGTAATCCAGTAGATTTCTCTCATCCCGCGGTCAATTTTCTGTTTCGATGCATCTCATTTTGACTCAAAATTCTCAAAATTAAGCCCGTAAAAACAAACAGATGATCACAAAAAAGTAAAATGATTATACCTCCTCGTTTCGGTTTAACTTTACGAGGTCTTGAGGTTGGTGGGGGCGGCGTCGGCCTGCCACCACCGCCCGGACGCTGCTCCTCTTCTTCTTCAGGCTGTTCCCTTCTGCACGCACCATCCTGACACACCTCGCCCTCTCTACAGGGTGGATTACATCCTGAATTACGAACGATTACAATCATTTTGGCCACTGCTTCAGTCGTTTGTGACTTCTTTACTAAAAGAAACCAACTCGAAACACGTCTTCTTAAGACACTAAATTAACGTGGCTCAAGCCAAAATACCCCCTTAAAAACAGACACACAATGATATTTTTTTCTTAAACGCAACAAATTTTTCAACCTTCACAAAAAAATTATCTGCGAGCACAGACATACGCTTTCATTTCATAAACTTTTCATTAAAATGACGATAGATCAATATCAATATCAATCAATAACTGATTACAGATCACCTACCGCCTTGACCACGCGTACAGATTCCATTGATACAATTAAAGTCATCATCACATTGATTGTCGTCTGTGCACTCTGAAAAAAATTCTCTATAACACTTAAATTCTCCTCAAAAACGTAAATTCAAATTCAAAAAATGGAACCATTCAACGAAAATCACCTCATTTCTAAATCATTCGAGATTAAAAAAACTTTTAAAAAACTGACGAACCTCTTTGCCCATTGACAAGGGTAAAGAATAGCATCTGATGAAGAGTTAATGAGATTAAAAACACCCAAAAAGCAGACGCCATTTACACTCTGCGTTCAGATAACTTCGATAGCGTCTTCTGTGCCTCTGAAAAATAATTCAGGCTCAAAATTTTTGCCAAATTCATTTAATAGCAAGCAAAAGCAAGCACCTGAAAATGACCAGCAAAACTTTTCGATTTCTAAACTAACGCCAGAAAACCCTAAACCTCAGTCTTAATGCCTACTAGTACTATCAAATGGAATCAGACTCAGACTACTCATCGAAGGCAAATCAGAAGGCGCAAAGACAGTGTCGAATCAGATAAATTGAAGACTAAATCTGGCCATATGATAGAAATTTGACACGGCTCACATCAATGTGCTATTGAATCAGTTCGAAAAGAGAATTTCAAATGAAAAGCGCAATTTGGCACGACAAAATATTAAAATATTATACGAACAAGACAGCAGCAGCCGTTTTCATAGTGATAGTACATTGAGCGATGCACAGAGTGGATGGTGGTACTTGAAAATTTAGTGCAGTCTGAATTTAAATATTGAATTATTTAAATGAACACCAGCAATGCTAACGGCTTACGATTAGGCTTAGGATTATCTGTCTCTGCATTCGTGCTGATTGACGTTCAACTGACGTATTCATTCCTTTTGTGGTACTGGTGCGCTTGTTTAGGTCATTGAATAATCAGCTATAGAGTGCTGAATTATTTGAATTGAACTGAAATGAAATCAAATTTTGATTAATCGGATTTGAGAACGAACCCTTTCTCTAAAAAGTACAAACGAACACACAAATGGTGACGACTGACACCGAACCGAACAAAAGTTTAGTTAGTGACTCGACAAAATTCAGATTAATTAAATTTTAGAGTGGCTGAAACAGAGTGAAATCAATCATTTTGTACGCTACCAGCGAATATTCAATTATTATTTTGGTGGATACGTCATAATTTTTAATTTTTGATCAGTGGTGAGCTCGTCGTATTAGTGATGGCTAGGAGAGTGTCTCTTCAATATGGAGGTAACAAAATTAATTCGGTAAAGGCAATACGAGCATGATGAAATGGGGCAATACGAGTAAGAATAACAAAAAATCTAAGCTTTCGATTAAAAATATTCGTTAGTTTCAAAAAATACTCACAGAATAGAGAGAACGTCATTTGTCGAAGTAATTTATAGGTAATTTCAATTGCAACACATACGAAGTACCTCGGAAACGACCTTCTCAATGTCTTTAAAGTAGTTTAAACGGCATTAATCAGCATGAAATCAGGGCAATTTATTTTTACTGATCATAAGAAGTATTTTACTGATCAGTAAAAGTATTTTAGTGATCAGTAAAAGTATTTTACTGATCAGTAAAAGTATTTTTACTGATCATAAAGGTACTTTTTACTGATCATGAAAAGTATCTTTTACTGATCGTAAAAAATATTTTTATAAGTTGAACGACGCATAGCTCAGACTCTTCAGGAAGTCAAGTGTCTTGAGCTTGAGTTGTGGAAAGCCAACGAAACCTAACGAGCTCGAACTTCAAGCTCACGTACAACACACCAACATAGTCAATGCATAGATAGCATGCTTACAACGGATTTCAATGCCAACATTCAATCTCGCGGATGGTCACGTTTCGCTGCGGGATCCCAAGAGCGCATTTTCAAATAGGGGGCAAAATTTTGAGGGTTTTTTGCCTATAATTCTGCCGAATCTGCACCGAATCGGCACTGTACCCGTCAAAAATACCCAGAAATTGGTCCCAAATCCTCACCGAAATCAAAATCCAAAATGGTTCAGTGCTGATCGAGTTTCAGCTCAAAATCCAAATCTGCACGTAGGCAAAAAATTATTTTGCCGACCCCTCACTTTTCGTACTTTTCAGTCGCCAAATCCCTTGCTCAGTGCAGGCCCATTGTTGGCTTCGTGCCAAGCAATTCGTTTCGAGTTACTGTGTGCGGGCGGTGTATTCAATTTAACACTTGATTTCTCGGGTAGTGACGTCTGTTTTAAGCGCCTGGACTTTATATTTCAGTGTGGATTTGAGACCGTTACCTGAGGATAAACACGATCTTCTCTGATTGATACGATCGAGACGTGAATTATCCTCCAGTTTCAATAGTAATGTCATAATGATAATGATAATAATATTAAATGTGATATTAAAATGATAATAAAAAGTATCTTATATGTATAATAATAATAATAACTATGATAATTATAACGATAGCAATATTAATAAAACAATAATAATAATAATAATAATAATAATAATAATAATAATAATAAAACCAAATGCAAATTCAATACCAAATCAATTTTATTCAAATGAGCAAAAATATTTTCAGATTTAAATCAGTTTACATCCAATTCACAAATCAATTTCAATCTCCACTTCATACATCTCCATTAATCTTCGTATAATTCTCAATAATACATACAAAATGCATGAAACAAGATAGCAGCCACTCTCTTGCCTTGATCAGCGAATCAACTGATCAATGATCACTAATCAATATTCAATCGATCACAAAAAACTGATATTATTTCAATAATAATACATCGATAACAACAATAGATATAATAAATACAGTCCAAATGTATCATTTAATAATCAACACGATCACCGTCTTGCTTTCATATAAGCCAACGGCACGCCTGGATCATAGCCGTTACCTGTATAAATTCCATAGCCATTCGCATAACTGCAAGTATAATTACATTATTATCATATTTATCCAGGTAATCCAGGTAATTATCATTAATTATTATTATAAACTCACTGCTGCTGTTGAAGCTGCCGACTTCTGGCGTCGTACGGCGCATACGCATCCGTACTAAATGCGCACAACTGAGATCCATCCATACTCGTCGGCTCATAAACATAACTGAAAATCCAAAAATCTTCATTAAACTGGCAAAATACCTTCTCTAAAACCAGCGAAGATGCCTCTGAAACTGAATCGGCAGGAAAATATTTAAAGAAAACCGAACGCAACTGGAAATATTTTTAAAAAATTCCAAAAAAATCGAAATATTTTTAAAAATTTCAGTGCTTTTTAAAAAATCAACAAAATAAAGGCTTATCCGCCAACCATTTCGGATATTCATAAATATTTCGATACAATCTCGCCAGACACGTCGCCAACAGAATCGTCGGAATCATACACATAATACTGATCAACATCGACGCCCAAGCACCGTTCTATAAATCAACTGCCATTAAAAATATTATTACTATTATTATTAAAAAATTCCAAATTTAAATTTTAAATTTTGAACTCCACTCAACTGATCATAATTCATTGATAGTTCTGAAATTATATTTAAAATTATAATCAGTACATTATATCGAAAAAAGAAAGAAACAACACTCACAAATGGATCCAAAAAGCTCAAGCAAAGTGAATCACGAGACTCGACGAAAACCTGCCGAATCGGCTCACAACTCGTCACCTCGGTTGACATCTGAAATCAGATCAGATCAGATCAACTCAAATCTTCAGTCAAATCAGATCAGATCAGATCAACTCAAATCTTCAGTCAAATCAGATCAGATCAACTCAAATCTTCAGTCAAATCAGATCAGATCAACTCAAATCTTCAGTCAAATCTTTATATCCTTAAAATATTTATCCATTTCGACAACAAACCCAAATCGACCGCAGAATCGAACTCTTTTAAAACTTTTCTCAAACTCTAAAGTGATTCCACTTCAAAAGCTAACCAACCAAATGAAAATTAAGGCAACCGCAAAAAATCAACCAAAAACTTAAAAAACACTTAATAAAAATTCTCGAAAATCTAACTGAGACTGAATAAAATTACGCAAATCAATTTTATGCCCAAAACCACAAAAACACCTCCTTCCTCTCAAATCAACCAATAAATAAAACACTCACAGCTCTCTGCACATGCTCAATATAATCCGTGATCGATCCTTTAAGATTCATCAAGAACTCGTGAATGACCTTCTGAAGGTACACATTGAAATTCGCTCTCAGCATCGATTCAGACTCTTCGAGACGATTTAAAATCTGCGAAAGCGGTTGGCTGAGGTTCGAGAGTTTTGAGCTGATCGTGGTGACGTTCGAAACTATTGTTTTGATACGATTTCGGAGCGGCTCCGAGGAATTTAACTGAAAATAATAATAATAATAATGATAATAATAACTTTATAATAATAATTTTATAATAATAATAATAATAACAATAATAATTAAAAAATCAAATAATATGAACCAAAATTAATATGGAACAACGATAAAAATAATATTTAGAATCGGAAGAAGCCATATGAAAGCCTAAATAAAGCTAACTCATCACGAATATAGTTCCAACATCATCAAAAATTTTGGAAAAAAATTTGAAAGTAGCAATTTTTTAAAATTTACCTTAAATTAACCTGAAAATAATCAAAATCTGACCCAATTTTAACGATTTTATAGCAGAAACACAGGTATATCACTATATTACTACAATTACCTACTATCACGAAAGAGTTTTAGTAACAATATATTACAGTTATCTCTTAGAAGTAATTATATCTTAATGAATTTTTAAAATTCTCCTCGTAAAGCTCTCCGATTGAAAATTTAAAACCAACCAACCTCAATAACACGCAGACGATTTAAGACGGCTTGTATAACTCGTTGATTTAGATTTGCTTTAGTTAATTGATCACTAATTGCTGATGTGTTCGGCATAAAATCAAGCAATTCCAACGTTTTATTCACCTGAAATATCATTTTAACATGAATTTAACGAGACAACAATAATAAATAATAAAAAATAATAATAAAAATGTTAAAAACAATATATATCATAGTGCTGAGCGAATCAGAAAAATATCTGATCAGTTAACTTCATTAAAAATATGAATAATAATAGAATAATAATAACAATAATAATAATAAAAAATAATAATAAAAATGTTAAAAACAATATATATCATAGTGCTGAGCGAATCAGAAAAATATCTGATCAGTTAACTTCATTAAAAATATGAATAATAATAGAATAATAATAACAATAATAATAATAAAAAATAATAATAAAAATGTTAAAAACAATATATATCATAGTGCTGAGCGAATCAGAAAAATATCTGATCAGTTAACTTCATTAAAAATATGAATAATAATAGAATAATAATAACAATAATAATAATAAAAAATAATAATAAAAATGTTAAAAACAATATATATCATAGTGCTGAGCGAATCAGAAAAATATCTGATCAGTTAACTTCATTAAAAATATGAATAATAATAGAATAATAATAACAATAATAATAATAAAAAATAATAATAAAAATGTTAAAAACAATATATATCATAGTGCTGAGCGAATCAGAAAAATATCTGATCAGTTAACTTCATTATTATTATTATTATTATTATTTATTATTATTCTATTATTATTCATATTTTTAATGAAGTTAACTGATCAGATATTTTTCTGATTCGCTCAGCACTATGATATATATTATTTTTAACATTTTTATTATTATTTTTTATTATTTATTATTGTTGTCTCGTTAAATTCATGTTAAAATGATATTTCAGGTGAATAAAACGTTGGAATTGCTTGATTTTATGCCGAACACATCAGCAATTAGTGATCAATTAACTAAAGCAAATCTAAATCAACGAGTTATACAAGCCGTCTTAAATCGTCTGCGTGTTATTGAGGTTGGTTGGTTTTAAATTTTCAATCGGAGAGCTTTACGAGGAGAATTTTAAAAATTCATTAAGATATAATTACTTCTAAGAGATAACTGTAATATATTGTTACTAAAACTCTTTCGTGATAGTAGGTAATTGTAGTAATATAGTGATATACCTGTGTTTCTGCTATAAAATCGTTAAAATTGGGTCAGATTTTGATTAATTTCAGGTTAATTTAAGGTAAATTTTAAAAAATTGCTACTTTCAAATTTTTCTCCAAAATTTTTGATGATGTTGGAACTATATTCGTGATGAGTTAGCTTTATTTAGGCTTTCATATGGCTTCTTCCGATTCTAAATATTATTTTTATCGTTGTTCCATATTAATTTTGGTTCATATTATTTGATTTTTTAATTATTATTGTTATTATTATTATTATTATAAAATTATTATTATAAAGTTATTATTATCATTATTATTATTATTAATTTTCAGTTGAATTCCTCGGAGCCGCTCCGAAATCGTATCAAATCAATAGTTTCGATCGTCACCACGATCAGCTCAAAACTCTCGAACCTCAGCCAACCCCTTTCGCAGATTTTAAATCGTCTGGAAGAATCGGAATCGATGCTTCGAGCGAATTTCAATGTGTACCTTCAGAAGGTCATTCACGAGTTCTTGATGAATCTTAAAGGATCGATCACGGATTATATTGAGCATGTGCAGAGAGCTGTGAGTGTTTTGATTTATTGGTTGATTTGAGAGGAAGGAGGTATTTTTTGTGGTTTGCAGGCATAAAATTGATTTGCGTAATTTTATTCACTCTCAGTTGGATTTTGGAAGATTTTTATTAAGTGTTTTTAAAGTTTTTGGTTGATTTTTTGTGGTTGCCTTAATTTTCGTTTGGTTGGTTAGCTTTTGAAGTGGAATCACTTTAGAGTTTGAGAAAAATTTTAAAAGAGTTCGATTCTGCGATCGATTTTGGGGTTTTGTTGTGGAAATCGATGAGTATTTTAAGGATTTAAAGATTTGACTGAAGGGTTGAGTTGATCTGATTTGATTTGATTTGACTGAAGATTTGAGTTGATCTGATTTGAGTTGAGTTGAGTTGATCTGATGTGATTTGACTGAAGATTCGAGTTGATCTGATTTGAGTTGAGTTGAGTTGATCTGATTTGACTGAAGATTTGAGTTGATCTGACTGGATTTGAGTTGATCTGATTTGATTTGATTTAGTCTGATTTGATTTGAGTTGATCTGACTGGATTTGAGTTGATCTGATCTGATTTGATTTCAGATGTCAACTGAGGTGACAAGCTGTGAGCCGATTCGGCAGGTTTTCGTCGAATCTCGTGATTCACTTTGCTCGAGCTTTTTGGATCCATTTGTGAGTTTGTTTCTTTCTTTTTTCGATATAATGTACTGATTATAATTTTAAATATAATTTCAGAACTATCAATGAATTATGATCAGTTGAGTGGAGTTCAAAATTTAAAATTTAAATTTGGAATTTTTTAATAATAATAGTAATAATATTTTTAATGGCAGTTGATTTATAGAACGGTGCTTGGGCGTCGATGTTGATCAGTATTATGTGTATGATTCCGACGATTCTGTTGGCGACGTGTCTGGCGAGATTGTATCGAAATATTTATGAATATCCGAAATGGTTGGCGGATAAGCCTTTATTTTGTTGATTTTTTAAAAAGCACTGAAATTTTTAAAAATATTTCGATTTTTTTGGAATTTTTTAAAAATATTTCCAGTTGCGTTCGGTTTTCTTTAAATATTTTCCTGCCGATTCAGTTTCAGAGGCATCTTCGCTGGTTTTAGAGAAGGTATTTTGCCAGTTTAATGAAGATTTTTGGATTTTCAGTTATGTTTATGAGCCGACGAGTATGGATGGATCTCAGTTGTGCGCATTTAGTACGGATGCGTATGCGCCGTACGACGCCAGAAGTCGGCAGCTTCAACAGCAGCAGTGAGTTTATAATAATAATTAATGATAATTACCTGGATTACCTGGATAAATATGATAATAATGTAATTATACTTGCAGTTATGCGAATGGCTATGGAATTTATACAGGTAACGGCTATGATCCAGGCGTGCCGTTGGCTTATATGAAAGCAAGACGGTGATCGTGTTGATTATTAAATGATACATTTGGACTGTATTTATTATATCTATTGTTGTTATCGATGTATTATTATTGAAATAATATCAGTTTTTTGTGATCGATTGAATATTGATTAGTGATCATTGATCAGTTGATTCGCTGATCAAGGCAAGAGAGTGGCTGCTATCTTGTTTCATGCATTTTGTATGTATTATTGAGAATTATACGAAGATTAATGGAGATGTATGAAGTGGAGATTGAAATTGATTTGTGAATTGGATGTAAACTGATTTAAATCTGAAAATATTTTTGCTCATTTGAATAAAATTGATTTGGTATTGAATTTGCATTTGGTTTTATTATTATTATTATTATTATTATTTATTATTATTATTATTAGTTTTATTAATATTGCTATCGTTATAATTATCATAGTTATTATTATTATTATACATATAAGATACTTTTTATTATCATTTTAATATCACATTTAATATTATTATCATTATCATTATGACATTACTATTAAAACTGGAGGATAATTCACGTCTCGATCGTATCAATCAGAGAAGATCGTGTTTATCCTCAGGTAACGGTCTCAAATCCACACTGAAAAATGAAATCCAGCCTTAGAACAGGCGTCACTACCCGAGAAATCAAGTGTTGAATAATAGAAAAATTGAATAATCCGCCCGCACACGGTAACTCGAAACGAATTGCTTGGCATGCAGCCAGCAATGGGCCTACACTGAGCAAGGGATTTAGCGATTGAAAAGTACGAAAAGTGAGGGGTCGGCAAAATAATTTTTTGCCTACGTGCAGATACGGATTTTGAGCTGAAACTCGATCAGCACTGAACCATTTTGGATTTTGATTTCGGTGAGGATTTGGGACTAATTTCTGGATATTTTTGACGGGTACAGTGCCGATTCGGTGCATTTTCGGCAGAATTATAGGCAAAAAACCCTCAAAATTTTGCCCCCCGTTTGAAAATGCGCTCTTGGGATCCCGCAGCGAAACGTGACCATCCGCGAGATTGAATGTTGGCATTGAAATCCGTTGTAAGCACGTTATCTATGCATTGACTATGTTGATGTGTTGAACGTGAGCTTGAGGTTCGAGCTCGTTACGTTTCGTTGGCTTTCCACAACTCAAGCTCAAGACACTTGACTTCCTGAAGAGTCTGAGCTATGTATTGTTCAACTTATAAAAATATTTTTTACGATCAGTAAAATAATTCTATGATCAGTAAAAATACTTTTCATGATCAGTAAAAAGTACCTTTATGATCAGTAAAAATACTTTTACTGATCACTAAAATACTTTTACTGATCACTAAAATACTTTTACTGATCACTAAAATACTTTTCATGATCAGTAAAAATAAATTGCCCTGATTTCATGCTGATTAATGCCGTTTAAACTACTTTAAAGACATTGAGAAGGTCGTTTCCGAGGTACTTCGTATGTGTTGCAATTGAAATTACCTATAAATTACTTCGGCAAATGACGTTCTCTCTATTCTGTGAGTATTTTTTGAAACTGACGAATATTTTTAATCGAAAGCTTAAATTTTTTGTTATTCTTACTCATATTGCCCCATTTCATCATGCTCGTATTGCCTTTACCGAATTAATTTTGCTACCGTCATATTGAAGAGACACTCTCCTAGCCATCCATCACTAACACGACGAGTTGATCACTGATCAAAAATTAAAAATTATGACGTATCCACCAAAATAATAATTGAATATTCGCTGGTAGCGTACAAAATGATTGATTTCACTCTGTTTCAGCCACTTTAAAATTTAATTAATCTGAATTTTATCGAGTGACTAACTAAACTTTTGTTCGGTTCGGTGTCAGTCGTCAGCATTTGTGTGTTCGTTTGTACTTTTTAGAGAAATGGTTCGTTCTCAAATCCGATTAATCAAAATTTGATTTCATTTCAGTTCAATTCAAATAATTCAGCACTCTATAGCTGATTATTCAATGACCTAAACAAGCGCACCAGTACCACAAAAGGAATGAATACGTCAGTTGAACGTCAGTCAGCACGAATGCAGAGACAGATAATCCTAAGCCTAATCGTAAGCCGTTAGCATTGCTGGTGTTCATTTAAATAATTCAATATTTAAATTCAGACTGCACTAAATTTTCAAGTACCACCATCCACTCTGTGCATCGCTCAATGTACTATCACTATAAAAACGGCTGCTGCTGTCTTGTTCGTATAATATTTTAATATTTTGTCGTGCCAAATTGCGCTTTCGATTTGAAATTCTCTTTCCGAACTGATTCAATAGCACATTGATGTGAGCCGTGTCAAATTTCTATCATATGGCCAGATTTAGTCTTCAATTTATCTGATTCGACACTGTCTTTACGCCTTCTGATTTGCCTTCGATGAGTAGTCTGAGTCTGATTCCATTTGATAGTACTAGTAGGCATTAAGACTGAGGTTTAGGGTTTTCTGGCGTTTAGTTTAGAAATCGAAAAGTTTTGCTGGTCATTTTCAGGTGCTTGCTTTTGCTTGCTATTAAATGAATTTGGCAAAAATTTTGAGCCTGAATTATTTTTCAGAGGCACTGAAGGCGCTATCGAAGTTATCTGAACGCAGAGTGTAAATGGCGTCTGCTTTTTGGGTGTTTCTTATCGCATTAACTCTTCATCAGATGCTATTCTTTACCCTTGTCAACGGGCAAAGAGGTTCGTCAGTTTTTTAAAAGTTTTTTTAATCTCGAATGATTTAGAAATGAGGTGATTTTCGTTGAATGGTTCCATTTTTTGAATTTGAATTTACGTTTTTCAGGAGAATTCAACTGTTATTGAGAATTTTTTTCAGAATGCACAGACGACAATCAATGTGATGATGACTTTAATTGTATCAATGGAATCTGTACGCGTGGTCAAGGCGGTAGGTGATCTCTAATCAGTTATTGATTGATATTGATATTGATCTATCGTCATTTTAATGAAAAGTTTATGAAATGAAAGCGTATGTCTGTGCTCGCAGATAATTTTTTTGTGAAGGTTGAAAAATTTGTTGCGTTTAAGAAAAAAATATCTTTGTGTGTCTGTTTTTAAGGGGGTATTTTGGCTTGAGCCACGTTAATTTAGTGTCTTAAGAAGACGTGTTTCGAGTTGTTTTCTTTTAGTAAAGAAGTCACAAACGAATAAAGCAGTGGCCAAAATGATTGTAATCGTTCGTAATTCAGGATGTAATCCACCCTGTAGAGAGGGCGAGGTGTGTCAGGATGGTGCGTGCAGAAGGGAACAGCCTGAAGAAGAAGAGGAGCAGCGTCCGGGCGGTGGTGGCAGGCCGACGCCGCCCCCACCAACCTCAAGACCTCGTAAAGTTAAACCGAAACGAGGAGGTATAATCATTTTACTTTTTTGTGATCATCTGTCTGTTTTTACGGGCTTAATTTTGAGAATTTTGAGTCAAAATGAGATGCATCGAAACAGAAAATTGACCGCGGGATGAGAGAAATCTACTGGATTACGTGCTGGTTACCGGCTTCGGTTTTAGATTAGGAGACGCTGTGAGCTTGTAAAGTCGAGTTCAGTCTAACTGATAGCCTGGTTTGAGTGTTTTATTTTGTGATCGTCAAGAATATCAGGGTGGTTATCACGTTATCAGTGTGATTTGTGGTGTGGTAATTGATTGGTTTGTTGTGTTAATTTCAGATTATGACGGTTGGAAATATAACGAGAACAATGGATATTACTATTATGTGGGCATAGGATCGTATACGTACCCACAGGCAGTGAGCTATTGTATGTCGGCGAATGCAAAAGTGGTGTGGTTCAATCAGAGCACTTTTATGACGTTTCAAAACGAGATGATGTGGGTGAATAGTGAGTGGTTTGATGTGTTTTGGGGGATTTGGGGGGGATATGGTGGGGTTGGTTTGGTATTTGGGTGGGAGTGGGGAGATTTTGAGGGATTGGATGATTTTGGTTGTGAGTGAATTGAATTGAGTGAAGGGAATTGAATTTAGACTCTGATTTGGTGATGAGTTCGGAGTTTGGTTTGTTTGGTGTGAAGTTTTAATGAGGATGGGTGTGGATTTGATGTGTGAATGGGTGATTGATTGGATAAAGAAGGTGATTTGAAGTGATTGCGACATCGAGTGGAATACGAACGTATTGGATTGGCGCGAAGAAGATGTTTCCGGGAGGTGATCTGAAGGCGGGATGGATATGGACTAACGACGAGCCGTTGAAGTACTTCAACTGGCGTCGAGGTCAACCGGATGGCTGTTGTGGTGGTGATGTGACGTGTGTTCTGGTGAATTATCATGACTCGTCAGGGGTGTGGGAGGACGGCGGATGCAACCGAATCTGGCGAAATCCCCAGGGATTCGTCTGCAAGAAAGAGGGACCCGAAGACGAGTCCTAATCACTTCAGCGCACAAATCCGTCCGGATCTGATATAACCGATTCAAAATCCGACTTATTTAACGTCAATCCGTCCGTCTGTCGTATTTTAATCGATCGGATTCAATCAAAAGATGTGATTATGAGCAGTCTTATCAAAGTTATCTTTATGAAATGATATCATTATCATTCTTCTTATTATGTATCGTTATTATTAGTAATATTATTGATATTATTATCATGATTATTATTATTTTAACGTCATTATTATGATTATTATTATGATTATGATTATTATTATTATTATGGTTGCTATTCGTAATTAATATTATTTCTCTCGTATGCAGTTGATTTTTAAAAGTTTGCAGTTTTCAATGCTCTTGAACCATTGATATTACTGAAAGGTGAGATGATGTGAGGATTTGATTTTAAAAAATTTGAGATTTCATTCATATAAAATAAAATTTTTCATGTTATATTCTTTGTAAACGTATGACAGTGCAATATGGCGTAATAGATCGTGATTTTTAAAGTACTCTCGGTGGTTTTTAGTGATGTTTTGTGGTGTGTGGTGAGTGGGAGGGAATTCTAGTCGAGTTTATTCACTTTATTCAGTTAATACTTTATTCAGTGCTCTGCTCTGCTCATTGAATATTCACGAATTTGCAGTTGATACGGTGACTGTTTTGTGAGTGATTTTTGGTGCTGGAACGGGAATTTTTGCATTTGATTCCAATTTAATTCCAGTTTAGTCAGGTGATCGCAGTTGAGGTTGTTTATAGTGATTTGAAATGTTTGAAATAGTTATTGTTGATTGGAACGTGCGTACAGTGCCGCTGATATGATCGCGGATTGATTTGATCTGCTGCTCGTGATGAGTGGTTTTAGTGGTGAGAGGCTGAGATCGGTCTTGTAAAACAGCCAATCGTACGGCTATGACCGACCGTGTTTCTAGGATATAGAAGCTATGTGAAGCTGCTGAGAAATCTGGGCTTTTTTGCGGGCAATTCAATTTAGACGTGGAAATTTTCGGGGAATCTATTTTGATTTCTTAGATTTCGATTGCAGATTCGTTGGTTTTATTTCGTTCTCACAAAATAGATGGTCTGCGAGAATGGATATCAAGTTTTTTGACATCTAATGAGTTGAATTGCAGTTGAATTTTGAATTTTGAGGGAAATTGATCTAGATTTAGAGCTGGAGTTTGAGAAATTTAGTGTTATTTTATTAATTTGCTGTTTATTTTATGATTTGTTGTTTTGTTAGCAGCGTTTTCATGCAAGAAATCGTCTGCGATGATCTGATCTGATCTGATCTGAAGGATTTCGATGATCTGATCTGAAGGATTTCGATGATCTGATCTGAAGAGTTTCGATGATCTGATCTGAATGATTTCGAATCAGATGCATCGAATTTGCAGCTGTGTCGCTTGAACACGGTGACTCTCCGAGACGAGAATCAATCATCAATTACAAACCAAGCGAATTGCCGAGAAGACAACCGCAGTGCATTGGAAATCACTTTCAACAATGCGTTTTCCTCGTTTACTCGTCGTATTCCAAGTTGTTTCAGTGACGTTTCACGCTATGGCTCAAGATTATGACGATGGAGACAATAGTCAAAGTCAGTTTTCCGTTTGATCATGCATTTTTTTCATTTGATCATGCATTTTTTGTATTTGATCATGCATCTTTCGTACCGTATCATGCATCCTTTCTATAGTATCATGCATCCTTTCTATAGTATCATGCATCTTTTCTGTAGTATCATGCATGTTTTGTCATGTATGCACAATACAGTACAAAGTGTTGACGGTATTCGACTGTATCATGCATTTGGGTTTTGTACAGTGCAATGCATGATACCCTGTATTATTTGTTACTGTATTTGAGCGATAATATCATGCTGATCACTCGATGTAGCTTGTTCCGTTGCAGTCTGCACGGCGGACGATCAGTGTAATGTGAGTTGGAGTTGTATCAATGGCATATGCACTCTGAGCAATCGAGGTGAGACTCTTCTAGCTTGATTTTATTACATTTCTTTAAAATTTTTCCATCAAATCACTCGAATTGCATCGATTTGTATCGATTTTGATGCGATCAGATCAATTTTTGTTTTCGTTTGAAATTGTCACAGTTTTGATTAAATGAGAAGGAGTGACACTTGAAAATGACTGATAAAACCACGTAATTTGATGGCTTTGAATCGGAATCCGAACCGAATCGGTGTGTTGAGGTTGTAATCCGGTGTGTGAGTTTGGTCAAGTGTGTGTCAACGGCTACTGTCAAGACGTAGAGCAACAGTTGATGGCCGCAACTCCGGCACCAACTCAAGCTCCGCCACCAACTCAACCTCCGCCACCTGCTCCGACAACAGCTCCACCACCGGCTCCTCCAAGTATGAGCTTTTTTTTGCGATCTGAATCTTTAAATGGCTCTAAGATTCAGTGCTAAGCGTCATTCAGGTAAATGCGCACAGGGTTGGCAGTATAACACGCAGACGAACTATTGCTATTACGTTGGAATGATATCAGTGACGCAAGGTCAGGCCAATGTGTATTGTTATGAGGCTGGAGCTGAGTTGGTGTGGTTCAATCAGAGCGATTTTATGAGCGATCAAACGGAAATGATGTGGGTGAATAGTGAGTTTTATTGTAGTTTGATCTTATTTCTCTCTCCTCCCCCCCGGTCGTCAGAAATATTTATTAAAGGTTTTGGAGACTCGATCATGATTTATGCGGTGCATGAATGAATAAAGGAAGTGTAGAATTTGAGTGATTCTAAAGATTTTTAAACCATTTGTGAGTGCATTGTAGACTTGGCTCTAACGAGTGGTCTGCAAACGTATTGGATTGGTGCGATGAAGACGTACGCAGGCGGAGTGTTGACTGGAGGTTGGGTATGGCCAAACGGAAAGCTAGTGATGTACCCGAATTGGCGATCGGGTCAGCCGGATGGATGTTGTGGTGGTGATGTGAGGTGTGTTCTGGTGAATTATGTGGGTTCTGGTGGGCTATGGGACGACGCGGGATGTAATCGAA
Organism: Anisakis pegreffii; assembly: GCA_035041965.1. Taxonomy (NCBI): domain Eukaryota; kingdom Metazoa; phylum Nematoda; class Chromadorea; order Rhabditida; family Anisakidae; genus Anisakis; species Anisakis pegreffii. Next base: position 56,995 of record JAPYMA010001190.1, on the reverse strand, counting down.
TTTGGGCGAATCTGCAGGGATTCATATGCAAAAAGAAGCCGTCTTAAGACCATCTCTGCGGATGTCAAATGAAACAACACGGAGGCTGCCATAGTCTCAAGCTTTTTTCAATTCAAGTCATTTAAGTTCGAAGTTCAGACGCCACTGGAATATGGATTTTGGACTGTAATGTAATGTTGTTCTGTTTTTTGATAGAAGTCACAAACGGCTTAATTTCGATCGATTTGCTTTCGATTATTATCAGTTTGCCTACGTTGCATACCATTCGTTTGATCTTTCATTTGAAGACGAATCGGATCTGATTGCGATGTTCGTATATTATATGAAAGGTTCGATAACGTTCTGTTGTGATCGCTGATTTATTCTGTGAAACACAATGGATTTGTGTATTTGTTTGAATGAATGTTTGCATTGAACTGGATTTGATTTGATTTTGACATTTATATGGTGATATGGTGACCGTGAGGGTGAGTATTTGTTGTGTTTTGGGTGGTGTAATGAGGGGGGAGGGGGGTGCGTGGATTGTTTGTGGTTGTGGGCAGATTGCGGATGGGTTTGTTGGATTTGTGGAGGATTACGCTGAGATATCGTTTTGGTTTGGATGCGCAGTGGCGATGGGATATGATTCAGGTTCTCGTTTACATTTACCTTTACATTTACCTTTACATTTACCTTTACATTTACATTTACCTTTACATTTACTTTACATTTACATTTACCTTTACATTTACCTTTACCTTTACATTTACATTTACATTCCCATAACCGATCACATCAAAGAGCATATTTTAAAGAGATAAAAATAATTTTAGATGTGTCTCATCAAATCCGAATGTCAATGCACACAAACCACACTAAAATTGCACCAACTATCAAACCACCTGCAAATTTATTAAGCTGATTCGCTTTCCCATATGATCGTGTGTACTTTAGCTGTTCAAAGCACATCAGCACTATCGGCTTCGTGATCAAATACGTGCACAATCAGTGAAATGGCATTCGATATGGTAGGTCAAAACGATTCGGAAGTGGTTTAAATGCCGAGGATATGGGTGCCGAATATGGATTAGACTTAAATTCCGCATATCAAATCAGCAGCCATCTGCCCAAAGCACCTACTAAATGCCGTATCGTATCGACGTTCCACACACACTACACCACCACCATTGCAGTGCACATGCACTCGCCGTACACTTTGAATTTTCATTCGTTCGGCGCCTCCGCACTTTGGAGTGTGGCTCCGGACTCCGGAGCTTCCTAGAGCCGACTGAATTTTTTAAGAAATATTTTAGATCTGATAGATTTTTGCTGAGAGTATTGTTTTTTTGAGTAAGCGTTTTGGGTTGTCTTATGAGATTGTTAAGAGAATTACATACAGGTTATAGGTAAGGTTGTAGATCAGTCACAAACGAATGAAATTATTTTTAAAAAATATTTGATTAAGGCATTCCAAAATGATACTTCGCGTATTCTTGGTGCTACTGATCATCGGAACTCAATTGCTCTGTGCCAAAGGCGCGGCCAAATCACAAAGTAAGCCAAAGCACTCGGTTTTTGCAGATCGTTGGTTTAGTTTTTGGGATTTTCATCTCGAAATAAGTGATCAAGTGATCATTTATAAGTGATCAATGTGATCATTTATCGGTGATCAAGTGATCAATGTGATCATTTACATTGTCACCACACATTTACGAAGCATTTCAGTTTGAATTCCTCTCGAAATCAGTGCTGAAAATGAGTGAATCGTGTTGAATACTAGTTTTGGATTGTACCGTTTCAGCAGATCGTCCAAAGGTTCAGAAGACGCCACCACCTACTCCTTCACCTCAACCAGTCGGAGCGAAAGGGCCGTCGCCTAGCCCGGTTGTTAGAATAGGTAGGATTAATTTGAAGGTATATTAATAGGTATATTAATTAATTTATTAATGAAAGATCTCAAGGAGAGGAGTTAATTTGTGTGGATCAAGCAGAAATTCCTTTTGAGCATATGAATCGAGTTGTTTCAGTTGATTGTTGGTTCGGTTGCTGTGATCTTCATTAGGAATTTACTCATTCATATCACTGTTATAGAGTTTTTTGGCAGTTTGGTTGGGTGTCACTTGAAATGAGTATTGAATTTGGGTGTGTTGAGTTGTAGTGAAGTAAGTGAATCGAGTTGAATTATCTTAATTAACTTAATTGAATTGACTGATGATTAATAGTGAATTGAATTAATTATCTTAATTAATTTGCCTTCAGAATGTAGCAGAAGTGAGCAATGTCCACGTGGTTTTAAGTGTGTGCAGAAAAGATTGTGTGTACCTGAAGGTTAGTCAGTATATCAGTTGTTAAGTAAGTAATTCTTGTCAGTAGGAAATCCCTTTAGCAGAAATTTAATTTCAGAGGAGCTCTGTGAGCCAGGCTGGCATTACAACAAGGACAATGACTTCTGTTACTTTGTTGGGGTCGGCTCGTTCAACTACTCGCAGGCGGTGGAGTATTGTGCTTCGGATTGTGGTTCGGAGGTGGTGTGGTTCGATCAGAGCAGTTTCCCGAAGTTTCAAACCGAGTGGTTATGGGTGAATAGTGAGTGATTTGGTTTGATTTGATTTGATGTGTTTTTGGGGGATTTAGGGGGGATATTGTAGAGCTGGTTGGTTTGGTATTTGGGTGGGATGTGGGGAGATTTTGGGGGATTGGATGATTTTGGGTGTGAGTGAATTGAATTGAGTGAAGTGAAGAGAATTTAGACTCTGATTTGGTGATGAGTTCGGAGTTTGGTTTGTTTGGTGTGAAGTTTTAATTGGAATGGGTGTGGATTTGATGTGTGAATGGGTGATTGATGGATTTATTTGTCGTATTCTATAGCAATCGTTTGAAAAGAAATCCACTCCAATGTTAAAGACAAACCTCTAAAAAAGCGTTTTATTCCGGCCAAAATAAATATATAAAGAATGTGCTAAATTCTGAGGATTTAGAGAAATATTTTATAGAAATTTTTACTTAATTTATTAAAATTTACTTCAATTTACTCAAATTAATATGACAGTATTAAAGAGTAAAAGAGTAGTTTTAAGAGCTAGCCACAAACAATGGAGTGCAAACGTATTGGATTGGAGCAAAGAAGAATTCAACTGCGGGTAAACGAGATGAGGGATGGATGTGGACGAACGGTGAGCCGTTGAAGTACTTCAACTGGCGTCGAGGTCAACCGGATGGCTGTTGTGGTGGTGATGTGACGTGTGTGCTGGTGAATTATAAGGACACGTCAGGGGTGTGGGAGGACGCGGGATGTGGACGAATCTGGCGGAATCCCCAAGGATTCATCTGCAAGCAGCCAGCAGAAGCTTAAGGCGTAATCCGTCTTGGTGTCCTAGTCTCCAGGCCCGAGCAGCTACTGAGGCGGCCATTGTATTGTTGCAGCTTTCTCATTTCTTTTCGTGATGTTATCCGATTCAATTTGGGAAGAGTTTTCGCTATCTGTTGGGAACATTCACAAACGATTTAGTTTTCGATTTGCTTACGTTTAGTCTGCCTACGTTGCATACCTATCGTTGTGTTATTATAGATCTGATTAGATCGATGTATTCGATTAGATCAGGTGAAATATATTGTAATTGTATCGGCAGCATACTGTCGAGATCGTGCTTTGGAATGTTTTGTGATCGCTGATTTATTCTGTAAAACACAATGGATTTGTGTATTTGTTTGAATAAATGCTTGCTTGAACTGGATTTGATTTGATTTTGACATTTATACGGTGATATGGTGACCGTGAGGGTGAGTATTTGTGGTGTTTTGGGTGGTCGTAATGAGGGGGGGAGGGGGGTGCGTGAATTGTTTGTGGTTGTGGGCAGATGCGGATGGGTTTGTTGGATTTGTGGAGGATTACGCTGAGATATCGTTTTGGTTTGGATGCGCAGTGGCGATGGGATATGATTCAGGTTCTCGTTTACATTTACATTTACATTTACCTTTACATTTACCTTTACATTTACATTTACCTTTACATTTACCTTTACATTTACATTTACCTTTACATTTACCTTTACATTTACATTTACCTTTACATTTACCTTTACATTTACATTTACCTTTACATTTACCTTTACATTTACATTTACATTTACATTTACATTCCCATAACCGATCACATCAAAGAGCATTTATCAAAGAGATAAAAATAATTTTTGATGAGTCTCATCAAATCCGAATATCAACGCACCCAAACCACACTAAAATTGCACCAACTATCAAACCACCTGCAAATTTATTAAGCTGATTCGCTTTTTGCATGTGATCATCTGCACTTTAGCTATTGAAAATAGGCGCAGTTTGGGATGGTGAAATGAAATCACTGAAATGGCATTCATTAGTGTGAATATGTAATTTGATGTGGAATTTTTAATCTGGAATGGAAGTATGGATTTAAATTTAAATTTAAATTTAAATTTTAATTTTGCATAGCAGATCAGTGGCAGTCTATCAGTACTCTATCTGCTGTCTGTAACCTTAAAGCACTGAAGTACAGCTCGTGCTCTCGACGTACAGTCGGTGAATCAGCTCTTTCAATTTTGATTTGATTTCTCTGGAGTGTGCAGCCTTTCCATTAGCTGCAACTGAATGTTTTATTCGAGTATTTTAGAGTTTATTGGCCTCTGTGTAGATATATCTCAGTTTTGTGGCATTTTTTCGCGTCTCTTTGCAGGATTTTTGAGGGATTTTTAGGGATTAGAGATTAGAGATGAGATGCGGTGTGCGTGTATGGATTGTGAATGGAATCTGAATGAAATTTGATGCAGGAGTAAGCCAAGAGTTGGAGTGAAGCTCACTGAATCGGCTTTGTAAAATGATTCCTCGCGTAATCGTCGTACTGATCATCGGAACTCAATTGCTGTGTGTCAGTGTTATGGCTCAATCACAAGGTGGGCAAAGCACTCGGTTTTTGCAGATCGTTGGTTTAGTGTTTGGGATTTTTATCGCGAAATAGGTGATCATTTATAGGTGATCAAGTGATCATTTATATGGTCACCACACATTTACGCAGCATTTCGGTTTGAATTCATCTCGAAATGGGTGCTGAAAATGGATTAAATAGTGACGATACTGGAGTGAAATTTTGTGCTGATCGGTCGGAATCTGAGCTGCGTGAAATTTCATTATTTGGGCAATGGAAATCCGATTGTGGTTGGGGATTTTTCGACGGATATCCGACGGATTTCGTGTGTCTTTTGAGATTTTGACAATCGGAATTGCGGCCGACCATCCAAATTGTTCAGTTAGAATTTGGATGGAGGAATTCGGATGCGATCACTAGAGAATTGAGTTGACGGAAGGAAGTGGATGAATTGTTTGATTGCAGAATGCAGCGCGGATGGGCAGTGCCCGATTGCTTTCTTGTGTGTCAATGGAATTTGTACACATACACACCAAGGTTGGTCGTTGTCGATTGAGAGAAGTTTTGAGATCATTTGAGTGTTGAGAAAGGTCAAAGGTCATTGCGAATGCTGTAAAAGTTTTAAAAAGAGCACTCAATGTATAGCAATCGTACTTTAAGTCAGCATTTTAGACTGTAATCCAGCATGCCCTGTTGGTCAGATCTGCCTGGACGGTGCGTGCACAGCCCCAACGGCCCCACCGACGCCACCTCCCGTGCCCACTCCGCCCGGCCCGGAGCCGACTCGGCCACCTCGCAGGGGTGGTAATAGACGGACGCCTCAACCATCACCCCGGCCAGTAGTGCCTACCAGGGCTCCTCCAGCAGGCCCGGGCAGTCCAGAGGTGTGGAGACCGCCGCCTACGGCCAATCCAGGAGGTCGTCCACAGGTTTGGCGCCCACCGTCGACTGCTAGGCCTCGGCCAGCGATCTGGAAGCCTGAACCGACAAGGCCGACGAGACTTGTTTCGAGTTCGAGAGCCGAACTGAAACCTCGATCGGGTATGATTGATTTGTTGTTCTCAAGAATAGGAGCTGATCTGTGTGTTTCAAGCAAAACTTCCTTTAGAGCATCTGATTCGAGTTGTTTTTAGTTGATCTTGATTCATTGGTTCAGTTTCTGATTATTGCTTACGGCTCATTGATCTTATTGGTTATCGATTAGTATTGATCGGATCAGTGATTGCGGCGATGTTCTTGATTATTATTCTGATTGATTGATCATCTCTATGTTTATAGCATCGTCATACGATTGTATTTCATTTGAAATTTGACTTGAATTGTTTTCAGAATGCAGCAAAAATAGGGGATGTTCGAGTGGTTTTGTGTGCGTGAAAGGGAAGTGTGTACGTGGAGGTTAGTATATCTATTGTTTAGAGATTAATTCTGAGGTTTATTTTCAAGGAAATTCAGCCTGATGACTATAGATAGAGCATCGTTTACGGAGATTAAATTACAGCTCAAATATCAGTGTGCTTATCACGTTATGAGTATGATTTGTGGTGTGGTAATTAATTAGTTTGTTGTGTTAATTACAGATTATGACGGTTGGAAATATAACAAGAACAATGGATATTACTATTATGTGGGCGTAGGAACGTTTACGTACGCAGAGGCGGTGAGCTATTGTATGTCGGCGAATGCAAAAGTGGTGTGGTTCAATCAGAGCACTTTTATGACGTTTCAAAACGAGATGATGTGGGTGAATAGTGAGTGGTTTGATGTGTTTTGGGGGATTTGGGGGGGATATGGTAGGGTTGGTTTGGTATTTGGGTGGGGGGGGGATTTTGGGGGGATTGGATGATTTTGGGTGTGAATGAATTGAATTGAGTGAAGGGAATTGAATTTAGACTCTGATTTGGTGATGAGTTCGGAGTTTGGTTTGTTTGGTGTGAAGTTTTAATGAGAATGGGTGTGGATTTGATGTGTGAATGGGTGATTGATTGAATAAAGAAGGTGATTTGAAGTGATTGCGACATCGAGTGGAATACGAACGTATTGGATTGGCGCAAAGAAGATGTTTCCGGGAGGTGATAAGAATGCGGGATGGATATGGACTAACGACGAGCCGTTGAAGTACTTCAATTGGCGTCGAGGTCAACCGGATGGCTGTTGCGGTGATGTGACGTGTATTGTGGTGAATTACGCCGACTCGTCGGGTTTGTGGGATGATGCGGGATGTGAGCGGATCTGGCGACGTCCTCAAGGATTCGTCTGCAAGAAAGCACCAGATGACGAGGATTAAACTGAACTGAAGTGATAATATATCGTTAGCGGCAGCATGTTTTCGTATCCATTTCGATGTTTTCAATTTCCTTACTAAACCTCAGTTAGTTTTGTAGCTACTAACGACGTGTACGAAATTGAATAAACTGAATAATTCGCTGACTTTTTTTCGGGTTTTAAATTTTTTCCAGAAAAAATTACATCTAAAACGTCAAAAATTAATCATCCTCTAAGCCGAATGCCCTCTAAATGCGATGGATGGCGGTGGATTATCAGTTTTGAATGCGTCAAAATAGAAAAAATTCTGAATGTTTGGGAAAAAAATGAGAGGAATAGAGAAAAATTGTGAAAAAATTTATTTCATTTTCCATTTTTTTCAAAAAAGAACTCATTAGAATGGTTGGAATGTGAATTTTCACATCGCTTTCAGTCGATTTGATTCAGTCGAATGAAATTTTTTGGGAAAATATTTTGGAAAATGAATAAATTAATGCCCTCTGACGTTATCAACGCCACAAAATGTGGACGAATCCAGATTCAGCGCTAAAGTACTTTAAATCCGCTCTGCTCGTTAATCCTATTCAGTGAATTTTCATATGAATATTTTGCCGAATTTCATTGTTAGTGTAATCTGTTAGCTGTAGTCAGCTATTAGGACGCTTTACGTCCAAAAATTAATTCTTTCTCTGCTGCACTCAATTCAATTTAAATCACCAGCAGTGTTTTAATCACTCTTATCAGTCAGTTATCACCCCGCTTATCACCTTATCACCCTCTACCCTACTCAATTGGACCGGAATTTTTGGTCAAAATTTGAAAACTGCCTGCATTTTTGCCCTCTCCCCCTCAAAAAAAAATCCCCAGTAACTGATGAAGACCAAGTGGATTTGCCGTCGTCGTCAGGCCTTTGCATCAGGCTCAGGCTCAGGCTTAAGCTGGTATCTGCTGCTCGTAAATTTACTTTCCGCAAACCTATCAGCTGCTATAAAAGGTATGTTTTGAGTGTTTTAGTTAAATTTCACTTTAGGAAGTAATTTCAATGAAAGCAGTAAGTAATTTCGTTAAATTTTCTGTTAGCGTTAAGTTAAAACGTTGTGTAATGCGTTGCAAATCGTTAAATTTCATGTGCTGATCGTTAAATTTGTCGTTAAAATCATTAAAATGTCGTTAAATTAGTCAAAATCGTTGAATTTCTCTTAAAATTCGTTGGAACTATCGTTAAATTAGTCAAATCTGCATTCAGAATGCACCGATATGGACCAATGCGATGTAACAGAATCGTGTGTGAACGGTATCTGTCAAGCAGAAGATCAAGGTAATGCATTCAAATCATTTGAATGTTCATTGATTCATCCTCCATTTGATTTGGTGAAATTTTTACCAAAAACTCCCTGATTTGGTGAAATTTTTACCAAAAACCCACTTGATTTGGTAGAATTTTTACCGAATTTCAGGTTGTAATCCACCGTGCGCACACAATCAAGAGTGTGTTGGCTCCAGTTGTGTGCCAAAAATTCCAAAGTGTTTTCCACCGTGTGCATCCGGTATGGTTTGTACCAACGATTTGAGATGTGAAGCAAAATCGGCACCGGCACGAAGACCTCAACCTCAACCTGAGCCTGAGCCGGAACCTCGTGCTGGATCATATCGTCCTACTCTAGGTCAGTTTTTTAAACTTTTGATTGCATCAATTCAATCTGAGCAGTGATACGGATAAGAGAATCTTTTCAGATCGGCTGCTTTTGCAAAATTTTAGAGATTTGAAATCTTTAAACCTGAAAATATTTTTTGGAGATTGAAATTTTAATCTGAAGTCGTTAAATTGCGGAATTTTAAGTGGATTGAATTCAAATTGTGTGGATTGAAGATGATTTAAGAGTGTAAAGCGTTGTAAAGCATATTCTATCGAAGATGGCACTTTAATAAAATGAGTCCTTAATTAATTAATTGGTTGCAGTCCTTAATTGATTGCAGGTTGCAATCCAGCATGCCGTAACAACCAAGTTTGTGTACTCTCGACGTGTGTAGCCAGAGCTCCCACCCCACCGGTAGAAGATTCAGGTGAGCAGATTGCAGCTCTAAAATATTTTCCGTGACTTATAATTCTCGTACAGTCCGTACAGCAGGCTTTATTGAGTAGTAATCTGAGATAATCTGTATTTTGTTTTGTAGTTTTTTTGCAAATTCGCAAAATTTTTATTTAGAACTGGGTAAGTCAGATTCTGCAAAACGATTAATAATTCCAGACTGTAGTCCACCATGCCCGGATGGTATGGAGTGTTTCATGTCTGCGTGTATCCCGAAGCCATATCCTCAACCAAGATATCCGTCACCAGGTGAATCCGATTGATCCCATCTTAATCTCAGCTTATCAAGCAATATCCCTTGATTATTTGAGCAAATTTAGGGAATTGTTTTTGTAAAGTGGAAAAATTTGAAGGGAACTAATCTGCATATAGTACTGAATTCGTTTAGAATGATAGTAGGGGAAAGTTTTTAATTTAAGGTTGTTATCCGTCATGCCCGAACGGTATGGAGTGTATCGGAACGACGTGTGTGCCTAAAGCGGTGCCTGTTATAGGCCAACCTCAGCGTACAGGTAGTTAGCTGTTACAATTTTCTGTGAAATTTGAGTTGAAATAGCTCAGTTGGAGGTTTGATTGATTAATTTGGCAGTGGAAATCAGTGAGCAAGACTAAATTCATGGTAGTGATATGCCAATTGGTCTCGATTAAAGCTTTCCCTGGCGAACGGGAAGAAAAGTTTTAAAATTCCCGTTCGGTGGGAACAGTTTTAACCGAAATCAAGTGATGGTGTTTGAATATCGTTGGTTTAGTGAGCCTGAGCCAGGCTATGACTTGCCTGGCTTGTATCTGTTATCTGATTTTGATTATCTGTTATTATTGAAGAGTAAATTGTTCAGGGTGTAATCCACCGTGTCCGTTCGGTTGGGAGTGTATTCAATCCCAGTGTATACCGACAATACAACCCGAGAAACCTGCGAAAGAACCACCGCTGCAACCGCGTCCGTCAGGTGAGTGTATTAGACACTGAAATTTGTTCAGTTTTGAGAGATATACTGCGGCTTGTTCTCCCCCCCCCCGGTCATCCAAATATATCGTGAAATCATGAGGATGTAGCATTTTTAAATGAATGTGAACCACCGTGTAGGAGTAATCAGGTGTGTCGATGGTCCACATGCGTTGAGAAGAATGTTAAACCTCCTACACCAGCTTCAGGTTAGAGCTGCAGTAGTCTTAATTCAGGAGGTATATTGTGCGATGGATTTTGTGAGGTTATTCGGAAGTGCATTTTATCTAATGGATGTAGTCTAGGTCTGTTTTCAGGATGTAATCCACCGTGTAAAAGCGATGAGAGGTGTTTATGGCTAACGTGTGTCCCGAATGGTGTAAAACCACCGACGCCTGAACCTAGGCCAACTGGAACAGGTAATAATGGTTTAGGAATGGGTAGTGATTAATTTGGGTTGTTTTGAGTGATAAATTGATAAGGTGATCAGTTATTAATGATAGTGTACATGATGACATTGAATTATGACCGATTTAGCAATGGTTGGCGTATTGTTAGACATCCTTTAGTCACTGATAAGGGTGATAATAACGATAATGTCATGGAATTTTGTCTTTAAGTGACATTTTTTTAGTGATCTTCGTGTCTTTATGTCAAATTTGTCACGTTTTGTCTTTGCATTTTATGTCAACATCAAATTTTGTCACGGTTGTGTGGCGTTTTCGTTGAGTTTATGTCCTCCAGTTGCTGTGATCAAGATCAATTGGGTGTGATCAATCAATTTTTTAGAAATTTGTTGAAAATTTTTTAATTTTTTATTTGAATGAATGTTTCGCGCCTTTTGAGGGTGCAATCGGGCATGCGAACCTAACGAAGTTTGCCGGGGCACCAGCTGTGTGCCAAAATCGCGCCCTCCTGTTGTGGCACCTCAACCGTACTCACGTCCTCCCTTGGAACCTGCAACAAAATTCAGTCTAGGTAATCTCAATTTTTAATTGATTTCAGTTTTAAAAAAATGAATTTTTAAAAATTTTCTAGTGAAAATTTTTTTTCAGATTGTAATCCACCATGTAAAGATGACGAGTATTGTGCTGGAACCATGTGCGTGTCCAAACAGAGACCTGAAATTGCTAAACCTCAATCAATTGGTAGGAATTTTTTTTAATTTTTAGTATTTTTTGGTGTATCTATGGGTTAGTACTAGGTTTTTGACGGTTTGAATTTAATTTTGGGTTGCATCTTGAGGAAAAATTTGGTTTCTGTGGGGTGATTTTCATGTGGATGAGAAATATAACCGATTTTTTAACGTGATCGTTTATTTTTTGAGAGTATTTTTTATGCTGCGACTAGTTTAGGTTGCTATCCGCCTTGTATGGGTGGTGCACGTTGTGTCAAGGGCAGGTGCGTGGGTGGAGGAGCTCCCGTGAAACCAGCAAAACACTATATTCGGCCGGTAAAATATGTGGGACCATCGAAACCGCATCATCGGAAACCAGCGCGAGGTACCGCGTTTCTGTGATTTGTTCTAGTAGGGAATTATTCAAGAAAGGCTAAGGTTTGGTTTGAAATTTGAAATATTTCTGAATTTTGTGCAGTGATTGGTGAATTTTAACTTTAAAAAGCAAATGGTTTTAGATATGTGTGAAAAAGGATGGTCGTATTACAAGAATCATTGCTATACGGTGCATGGAGGTAGACTAAAATATAGTGAAGGAGTAGAGAAATGCACTCAACAGGACGCTCAACCCGTGTGGTTCAACCAGACCGACGAAGCGGTCTATCGAAAGGAGCTGAAGTTTGCAAATGGTATGTTGTTTTTTGAGTGCAAAGTAAATTTTTCCTTACAATCAGTAAATATTATACTTGAATTGCGTCGGATATTTGCCCGAATCCTGGGCAAAACGCCGTCCTCAAATTCAAATTCCCGGAGTTGTGTTCGGTTTTGAGGTGGTGAGTTTATGCGGAAAATTTTTTCCAGAGTTGGCGCTGAATGCATCTGTAAAGACCTATTGGGTTGGTTTGAAACGTGCTTCGGAAGGTGCTGATGTTTGGGTTTGGGAGGCCAGTCGGGAGGAGTTGAAGTACCCGAACTGGCGTAGCAGTCAACCAGACAATTGCTGCCATGCACCAGTGGATTGTGTGTTGGCGAATTATTATGCGTCGGTGGGCGAGTGGGAAGACGCTGGATGTAATACGGTCTGGCGACACCCGCAGGGAATCGTGTGCAAGAAGGCCGTCGTCGTGAATCATTAAAATTACGGGTTGGATCATCGTAAACAATCACCCAAATGGTTGGCAGCAAAATATTTCGCGTGTTTCAACGGTTTCAAAGACTCTAGTTGGCTGCAGTTGGCTCACATTTCGTTGGCTGCATAAAAATTGTTGGTCTTGGAACCGCAGTGGTCGACGTTTCTAGTCAATATCAGGTTTCCTCTAGTGTTATTGATAAACGGGAGTGGTGGGGCTGATGTTGCTGTTGTTGTTATTATTATGGCTATATGTCAATTTTGTCCTTACCTTCCCCGTTGCCCACCCTCCCTACCCCCCCCCGGTCCTCCAAAAAAGAGTTGTTAAAAACCAGTGTTAATAAATGTTTCAGTTGAGGTGTTCTTATTGTGTTCGAAGTTTGAAGTGAAAATTGCAGTGCAGTCGTCCCCTAATCGAGTGTCTTACGAGTTTGTTGTAGGAGTTTGCAGTGCAGTGGGTTGACGTGAACAGAGCGTATAGTAGCTGGAATAAGTCAAAAAAATTAAGGAAGCGACAAACGATTTGAAAAATTTTATTGAAGCGAAAATTTTATTGAAATGTTCAGAAATTTTGAGCGAATGAATGTTTCTAAATTGAGCTTTCAAAAGCACGCAATAGATATGGCGATGAGGAGATTTGACTTGAAGAGTGTATCGTATGAAGCGTGTGGACACAGTAGAGGATGACTTTCAGAAACGATTGCAAATGAAATTCGGAGGAAATCACCGGAATTATCCGGAAAAATAAAAGGAAACTATCAGAAAAAGAAATTTGATCATCAGTCGGTAGTGTCTCGATGACTTTTATGTTTCTTATCACTCTTGTGTTTCTTATCACTTTTGTGTTTTTTATCACTTTTACGCTCCTTATCAGTTTTGCGATCCTTATCACTCTTGCGCTCCTTATCACTCTTGCGCTCTCTATCAGTTTTGCGATCCTTATCACTCTTGCGCTCCTTATCAGTTGTGCGCTCCTTATCACTTCTGTGACTTCTGCGGCTTTTACGCTCTCCAGGGCTTCTGCTACTTCTGCTGTCTCGATGACTTTTGCGGCTGCTGGTCCTCTTCGACGACGAATATTTGGGATGTTCAGACGCCTGAATTCGGTCTTTTTTTCAAAAATTTTGTCAATTTTTAGTTTGATTAACAGCAAACTGCGTTAAATGTAACTGTTTACATGGAAATTTTTAAAAAATTAGACGAATGACGGTGAAATCGGACCACCTTTCTAGCGTCCTGTGGAGCAGTGGAAAAGCAGAAATGCGATGCCGTCGTGATAATCGAACCAGCAGATGCGCATATAAAAATTATCAGAAACAGCCATTCCAGCATACACTGATGTATTGCTTCTGCAAGTTCAGCTTGGAGCGTTGCATTCAGAAGGCCGCGGTTCACTTGGGTTTTTCGGTTATTTCTAACCGAATGCCGGTGCATTCCGGTTATTTGCAATCGAATTCGGCTAGATTCTGGTTATTTAGAACCGAATTCTGGTGCATTTTGGTGCATTTCAACCGGATTTGAGTGGATTTCATCCGGAAAACGGTGCACTTACTCCTGGTTTCGGCACATTTTAGCTGCAGCTCTATGAATGGTGTAGTGTCCTTGTCACCAGCTTTTAAAGGTCGGCGAACGCCCGCCATTGAGATCACCTTACACGCTTTTACGGTGACCAATTGGGATATCTGCAGGAAAATTAATAAAATTCATTTGATAATTTGATGTGTTTTGTGTGTTTGCTCAGCGAATTCAGTAACCATCACTGTATTCACAATATCCGACGCAATATTGACTGCTTGACAGTTGAGGCCGGCGGTTTTTCCGGTTATTTTGAACCGAAATCTGGCCCGTTTCGGTTATTTATGACCAGCTCTCGGTGGGATTTTTGTGTAATTTGTAAGCGGCGTGTTTGGCTAGACTCTGATTATGTTATTTTGTGTCGGGTTTTGGTGTGTGTTCGATGTTGGGCAGTTTAGAAAGCGCTCGAAATGTGGGCGCTGAATTAAATTAAGGAAGATTCTTTCGGTGATGGCTCTACCTGACCCTTGTGGTCGATTTCAAGACGACCTGCTTTGTCCGATAGTTTCTTGAGCACCTTGTTGCATTTATGTTGACCTTTGAATTGGCGCATATCCGCAAACAGCTTCCCATGACGGTCATGTAGTATGACTGTGCGTTCGTCACATTGCAGATTTAATCCACTCACAAACTGAAAATCGATCAAATCGATCGCATACGACGGATCAATAACTGCTCACGAATCGGATCAGCTCCGGATAACTGCTGACTGGGAAAAGATTCAGAGCTCTCTTGCAGTCCGTCAATTTTTGGCGAAGTTTCCCCACCCAAACAGCGCATGGCGGCCGTCATTGTCGCCGTCTAGTGATGAGTACTACTATTATGTTGACGACGTTCGGATGGTCGGCTGGATTTGTTTTGTGGTGTTGAGGAGATTTTTCTCACATTCCCGGATTTTTGCCCAGATTTTATCGTCGCCCACAAGTTTGGGAAGGCTCGGGAAACAAGTGGGCAACTTTGTGCAAACGGACAATGTTGTCGAATTAATTGACGGATAACTAACTTTCCAAAATCGATCCTGTATCCTCACAGAGACAGTCTCTGCCTTCGGAAATCTGTCATCGTCACTCGCACGATTCAATGGAGTCTCATCTTGCCATGCCTCGCTGTCCATCGCACACACCACCCCAACCGCGCTAACCAATGCGGCAGCTGCTACCAAACCCTCAAATAACCGCATCTCAACGCCCCACTCTGTGTTGAATGACCGAAAACTGACCCGTTTCCCTTATAAAGACGCAAAAATTTGCGTATTTGTCAGTGGAAATAGGCAAATTTTTGGACCTTTATAAGGATAATGCAAATTTGAAATATTTATTCAAAATTTGATGATTTGTTTACTGTGAATACGCAAATTTTCGTTCGGCTGATAACATCGTGTTCATTTGTTCGTGTATTTCTGTATTTCTGCGTTCGCTCCTGAAATTTTGAAATTGATTTTGAGGGTGGCACCTTGAAATGGGTGCTTTTTGTGGTGTTTTTTCACTGAGAATGCAACGATGTGCCGTGTAATTGCCGATAATTTGAGCTTTGAGTTATTTCCTTGTGGTGTTTCATAGGGTATTTTTAAAGAGAACCGCGTCCGTGCACTGAAATTGTAATTTTTTACCTGGAAGTATATGACCTGAAAAGCGCCTGACCGTTGAGATGGTCATAGCGAAGTTATCGCTACTAGAGGGTGAGAGACCTTACGGTCTGTCCATTTTTGGCGATATTCGCTCATACGTCTGTTTGGCAAATGTTCCCCTACGTGTATTTGGCGAAGTGTGCCCATACGCCGTTGCCATTCTTTTGCATTAAGTCGTGATGAGTGCCTGTTGAATTTTGGTCGGTCTGCTGAACTTGTCGTGTGGGGATTTTCTGAGATTCCCGTAGTTTTACCCGGCAGATTTCCTGTTCAATTGTTGCCCATGAGTCTGGGAATTACTGGGCGTGCTCGGGAACGCAGTGGGCAAATTTGTGCGGTTGTTGTATTCGCGTTGAATCAACGTTTTGTTTTGGATTTTCACGTGCTTGTGATCGTATCGTTTTCTTCATCATTTAATCGTGCATTATTTTCATTGTCGTGAAACCGGAATGAGGTGTTTTAAGTCAGTACTTTTTGTGGTGTTAAAATGCGTGTTTGATGTCCGTTCCAGTCTTTTTTTTCGAGTCTAATATCATGCGAATCCACATGCAGCCAGCGTATTTTTGAAACGTTGAGACGTTTCTTTACAAATTTGACCTTCTGTGTACTTACAATCCTTCCATGTGATTCCGCATTCGCGCATTAGTTCTTATCATTATAAGCCAGTCAATATCTCGATGCCTTGTGTTATTTTACTGTTCATTCAATCGGGGTTTTTTCCGTGATCGTTATAACTGCCCACTCACGATCAGTTGATTACTCATATTCAATGGCCTGTGTTACTCATATTACTCTCAACTTTTGACTAGAAGCGCCTCAACCTTGCTAAGTCATATTCTAGATATGAAGTCTGTGTATCTTTTGAATAGCGTTTTGTTTTGTTCTTAGACCCGCGCTGAGTTAGGTATATTATGGTGTATATCATTAATTTTTTTCCGTGACCGTTATAACTGCCCGCTCACGATCAGTTGATTGCTCAACGGCCTGTCTTACTCATATTACTCTCAACTTTCGACTAGAAGCGCCTCAACCTTGCTAAGTCATATTCTAGATATGAAGTCTGTGTATCTTTTGAATAGCGTTTTGTTTTGGTCTTAGACTCGCGCTGGGTTAAGTATATTACGATGTGTATATCATCAATGTTCAAGGACTACTTTGATTAGAAGAAATTCTTTTATTAAAATCAACAATATTAAATCATAATATAACCGGAGAACGTAACCTAGCAAAAAGGTTTAAGCAGATGGTACTTGAACCCGTAGAGGGTGTTTAAAATTATTATAATAGCAGTAAAACTCTAGCAACAGAATCTAACGAAATTCAGCGAGAAATAAAATTTTGACTAAAACGATAGGAATGAGAGAAATAATTGGAGATTGAGATGATAGAGAGGAAATAAATAAATTAGGCAGAAGCAACAGAAACCGGACGAAAAAATGCAACATTGCATTACATATGGCATCAATTATTGGAGTTTTTTCTCACTTTCTTCACCCGTTTACATGGAAGTCTTCTTTAAATCTTCAAATG
Source organism: Anisakis pegreffii (assembly GCA_035041965.1). Classification (NCBI taxonomy): domain Eukaryota; kingdom Metazoa; phylum Nematoda; class Chromadorea; order Rhabditida; family Anisakidae; genus Anisakis; species Anisakis pegreffii. The sequence goes on along the minus strand of JAPYMA010001190.1, from coordinate 39,846 downwards.
CTCAATCACCTCGTCCTTATCGATCATTACGGCGGCTCGGGCGGTTTGCTGGAAGATTATTTCGTTTCATTTCATTTCGTTGATTTGCAAAATTGGAGTGTATAAAAAGACCGAGAAGGCTGTAAGTCGGTTGGCTAGCGCTAACCTTCGCCTCACGACATTCTGCATCCCAGTTCATGGCGCCGATTTTTTTAATAGCTGCCAGGAATAGATTCTTCGCCTTGTGACAGTTCTCTTCCATACGTTTGGCGACCAAATCAACGGAAACCTGCAACGAGAAAATGATTTGGCGATGGCTGCGATGATGAGGAGCAACCGCTCAACATGGGCGCAAAAACGACAATGAACCGATCGATCATCAGGAAGCACCAACATGCTCTTCGTCCTTTGAATCACGCCAGCAGTCGTAATCGGTGATGAGTGCAGTGGACGCGTACGGAATGCCCAATTCTTTGGCCAAATAGACCTGCAGGAAATGTAGGTTTAGATGGACTGTCATCTCGTGTCGGATAAAATTGGTAAGAAAGTAAACGTCAGTCACCTCAGGACACACCGTCATATTGACAATATCGGCATTCCAGCTTCTGAACACAGCACTCTCGGCTCTCGATGAGTATCGTGGACCTTCGATGCAAACCGCCGTGCCGGTTTTGAAATATTTGTATTTTAGATCTTCCGCACACGAGATCAAAACCTGTAAATTGTGGGTAATGCTGGGTAATGATAGTTATGAATGGTGGGTAAAGTGGACATAATAATGATGGCAATTCTTTGGTAAGTAAATGGGGAAGTGATATGACCTGTCTCAGTTTTTCGTTGTACGCCGGATGCATGGGGATATGGCAGACACCCTTGGGATGGCCTGGCTGGCCGTCATGGAATGTTACTTCGCGTTTGAATGTTCTGTAAAGCAGGAGTGTTATTTGGGTGGGATATTAGGGATGAATATTTAGAGTTGTGCAATGAATAGGAGAAGCACCTATCAATAATTGAGTCTAGGAAGACGAGAGTACCAGGTGAGAGCTCTTCCTTTAGACTGCCCGAAGTTGCTGTGGCCAGTATAACGTTGACACCTTCAATTTTTATCATTTACGATGGTTTGGAGTTGATTTTGGGTCAATTTTTTTGAGAGTTCAGTGAACCTTGTTGCATAAGCGCCCATAAATTTGCTCGGTAGTTGATTTGTGATGGAGATTTATCGTGTTTACGGCCGTGTCGTGAGAGCAGAACGCATTTGACACCACCGACTTCGCCTTCGAGCAGGTGGTCGGAGGGTTTGCCGAACGGTGTGTCCACACTGATCTCTTTGGCGTTCTCGAATATTTTCGGGTCTTCCAGACCAGTGCCACCGATTATACCCAGCTGAAGTGCGCGAATCTGGGTAGTGAACGATAGAAAGCAGTTGGGGTGGTAGGGAAATGGTGTGGAATTTATAATAGAGGGTGATTTTGCTGAGTTGTTTGAAGTGGTAGATGAGATTGGTATAAGAGTAAGGAAGTGGGGTGGTTAGGGTAGCGAGTTTAGAATCGGAAATGCTTTAAATGTTGGGAAGAGGAGGGTGGATTAGGTATGAAGTGAGTAAAGTGAACCTTAAAGACCATGTTTTGTGATTGAGCAGTTTGTGGGCTTTTTGTAGCCGTCTAATCTACTTTCCTGCAAAATAAGAACACTCTGAAGAAGGGAACTTGTGGAAATTTAGGTAATTAATGTGGTTGGTTCGTGCCTAAATTGTGAATTATATCAAATCATTTGTGACTGGTGTGTAGGAATTTATTTATGAGACGATATTATTGCGTTAAATCATTACGTAGGAGAGGAGAGTATAGTGAATTTAAAAGTAATGATAAGGAATTGTCATAGTAACAAGTATTTAGGGTGTTGGTGGCAGTAATGTAGGGCAAATATTGCAGAAAATGATAAAAATTAAAATAAAATTGAGTAGACGATGAGCTATCGAAGGGGTATGGGGTGATTCGCCAAATTGGGTCAGATGAAATGGGAGAAAAATCGCACGGTACCCTACGAGCGATTTTATTACGAGTTGGTCAGTTAGTTCCTCTGCGTCTCTAGCCGTTAATTTTTGCTTAGCGTCGCAGTGTGGTCCGGCCTGTGGAAATTCACATGGAGGCAGTTGAAAGTTTAAGAGCACTAGGTGTGGGGTTTTTGAGTTGTTTAGTGAAATCAGGTGTGATATCAGGCTCGAATGAGGTGCTGGGTTCGGTTTTAGGTGGATATTGAAGTGGATTGAGTTAAAATTTGAGTTGAAATGCCAGCTGACATTAAGGATTACGCTTCCCTAGTGTTGATGTCATCGCATTTGAGGTGTGGATCAGCTGATGCTGTGAGACTGCTTGGCTGGCAATGTCTTAATTAATTGCTGTGAGGTGTTCTTGTGAGATGTAATGACGATGAAAACAAATTGAGACGTGCGTGTCACTCAGTAAACATGTCAACAAATAAATAATGAAGAAGCAAGGTGGAGGTAGTGACTTGCTTAAGAGTAAGATGAGAGAGTAGATGAGGTATCTAGTGAAGGCACTGCATGGCACATAAAAAATGAGGTGTTCTGCTAGATGTTAACATGTAAACAACACACATCACTAGGTTGATAACACGCTCGTGGACAGAAAAATTGATCTGTGATGCGGGTGTTTGATCACGTTGAAAACAGCATAGGTTTTGAGGCTTGTCATGCGATTGGGAATGGGTATTTTGGGTGGGAAACTGGGGGTTTTGAAGGGGAATTGGGAAGGATTCTCCTTATTTGGGAGAATTTTTGGGAATTTGAGACGCATCGAGGGAAGTTTAGTTGGTGGTGTTTACGTCTGGAAGGTGTTGTTGTGGTGCATCGCAACAAAGAGTGTCACTCTCTTGCGTCTCTTTTTCTTTGGCGTCTAACGTCGAGGCGTTATCTTTTCGAGAGTTTCTCTCTCTGCTTAATACTATCGCGTTTTTGCGTTTATCTCTGCGTTTGATTATGGTTATACGTTAAGGGCTGAATCGATGTGGATTCGAGCATGCTTTTGGATGAGCTCAACGATGTGCAGGAGGGATTATGCCGGATAAAGAGTTTGGCAGTGGCTAGAGTGCAGAGAAAGAGAGAAATCGTGGTGGTGAAAAAAGTTGGCAAAAAGTGGATGGGAGCCGAGAAAAAGAGAGGCGAAGAAATAGAGGACGGCCGGAGATTAGGTGAAGTGAAGCTGAATGCGGCTGAATAGTTTCTTTAATTTAGTTTTCACGATTCAATATTCACTCGTATACTATTGAAGATGTGTTTGTTCACGTTTTGGTTGATTTTATGATTGAATTTTCAAATTTTTCATCTCAATTCGGCAATTTTCCCGTTATTCAACGCTTATTTTTCACGTTTTATCGGTTGTTTTTACGATTTTCAATGCAAAATACTGAAAAAGGCGCAGTCTGATGGGTAGAATTGAATTGGAAGAAGGGACATTTCAGAGGAGGTATAGAATTTTGAGTGGATTCAGTTGTTAGTTCGTTCGGTTTCGCGGAAGGATTCTAGCATTTGCTGGTGGTATTGTGGGAGAAAATAGAAGTAATTGCAAAGTAGTAATGGTGATAATGATGATAATAATAATGATAACAGTAATGTTATCAGTAATAGATAAGTCTGAAGCAAGGTATTTAATCGATTCTAGAGAATTTAAAAGAAATTAAAATTCAAATTAAAGTGGGGAAAATGTGAGAAAATTTTAAAGAATTGTCGAAGATTGTGTACGTTCAGGCATGAAGACGGAAGATGAAATGCTGATTAGGGTCTGGTTAGGAGAATAAATATTATTTTTATTATTGTTTAAATTATTTTTGTTATTATTTTTATTATTATTTTTATAATATTTATTATTAATACAACATGATTGGTGCATAAAATGCACTGCATCCGAAAACGTGACAGCCTGTTTGACGACTGTTTTACTCTCTTTGGTCTGCGCTTATTTTTATGTGTTTATCAGCTAGTTTGCAGTCGGTTGTTTGCATTTATCTCTGATTCTCGTTTGTTCTCATGATATTTCTCGTAGTGGTTGCGTCTCTAGTTGAATTTGTCATCGTTAGTTGTGGTGATTCGATGTTTTTAGTGGTGATGGTGGTGTGTTTGCTTATTGAAATGTACTTTGGATATTGCCTTTCCACCATAAGAAGCTTTATTATCATCATTTGTTTGTATTTCTACACGAATTAGATCGATTTTGTTGATAGTTTGTACGAATTTCGCTGTAATTAATCATTTGCCATATTCATTTTTCAATATTTTGTCTTGGAATTTTTTTAAGATTTTGAAAAATTTATAAAAATGAAATGAAAAATTTGCTGAGGGTGAATATTATTGCGTAAATGAAGAGGGGACTTTGAAATTTGAACGAGTGTTTTAGTAGGTGTAATGGCGTAATGTTGTGTCATAATTAGGTAATGTGAGCGTTTGAATTGAGGTGCTGATAACGGACGGTTTTATCAGTCAGTTATCAGTGGTTATCAGTCGATGCTGTTTGCAAGATGTGTTGTGGTTATTGTTGTTGTTATCAATAGGTGTTATCATTTGTGACTGGTATTATTTATTGTTGTTATTATTATTGTTATTGTTATTTATTAATATTATTGATATTATTTTGCATAATCGTGTGCAACGACGGCGATTGTTGATAGGGTGTTTGGTTGATGGGTTTATGACCGAAGGCATAGAAATATGAATGGTGGGATAGATTACGATTTGAATATTGGGAATAGAGAATAATTATTTGGTATTGAATATTGAGATGGTTTTGAATATTTAATGATGGCATTTGGATGGGAATTGGAATTGGAATGAGACGAGACGAGTGGATTGATTATGGTGTGAATGACGTATTGGTTGTTAGTCGGTGGATTGATTGAGTGAGGGGAAATGACGAGATTGAAGTGATTTCTCGAGAAATATTAATCGAAAGCAGATGATTTGTCTCGAGATGGCATTAATTTATAGGATTCGGAATTGAGTTTGGCTGTATTTTGAGAGAAATTGAAGGGAATCTGTTGGAAACATCAGTGGAAATGGAAAAAAAAATGAAGGTGGAGAAATTTATGTGACGGTTTGTGATATATTGAGTGGTGGATTAGAGAGGATAAATTGGTTTGTTGGTGGCGAGGGGTGGTGTTAGCTTTTGATTGGTTATTGGGATTGGTTTGTTTTGTGTTTTATTGGTTTGATTTTTGGATTTAGAAGAATTTATAGGGAACGTGGAGGTTTTTAAAAAGTTTAGTGATGTGGATTTGAAATTTTAGTGGTCATTTGAGTGATTATTGCAGTGATAACGAGTGATAAGAGGGGTGATAAAGTGATAATTATGCTGAAAAGATGTCAGCTGTCGTCAGATGGAGGGAGTTGTTTTGTGTGTTGCGTAGGGTTGTGTGGTGAACTTTGGAAAACGGGTTTATTAGCAGATTGAGAGGAGAGGAGAGGAGTATGGGATGCGTGCCGTGTCGTGTTATTAATTGTTTTTTAAATGTAGTCCTTAATTGGAAGTGAAATTAGGGAATTGAATTGTACTTTTTGTGATGAGGAGTTGATTCGATTAGGAATTGATTTTGATTTTGATTGATCGATTCGCTTTGGGAATGTCATTTGCAATTTGGTCGTGTTCAATTGATGTGTCGTCGTCGTTTTTTGATTTATTAACATGAATAGTTTAATAGTGTGGCTGTGTGTATGTATTATTTTTGCATTGATCTGAATTGATTGATCATTCGATTTGGGGCGATCAAGGGTAGATGGCTGGTTTAGGATTTTATGTGATGAAGTTTGTGGTTGGTTTGATTTAGTGACGGATGCGATGGGATGGGAAATTTTTGGTTTTAGTTGGGAATGGTGATAGTTAAGTCATTTTGACGTGTTGCAGTGGGATGGGATGGTTGGTTGAGTTGGTGGTGGTGGTGTGAGGTTTTTAATTTGGAATTTAATTTGAAATGAAAATGAAAATTACGATGCAGAATCTGTTATAGACGAAAGTGTTGTGTTGTGGGTAATTGGTTGGGTTGTTTTTTGGGTTTTGCGGGATGTTGAGGTAATTTGGGTGGGTAATTTTAGTGGTTTGGGTGGTTAGCGATTGATTTTAGTGATTGGTATTATTACTTTTGCGTTATTATTACTGTTATTACGAGTTATTTTTAGTATTATTACTGCTGTGAGTGTTATTATTATGATTTATTATTGTCATTTTATTATTATTTATTATTATTATTGTGATGATTATTATTGTTATTTTATTATTTATTATTATTATTATTATTATGGTTATGATTATTATTGTGGTGATGATTATTATTGTGAAAATATGGAATGAAAATGAATCATAGATGATGAGTTTATTCACCTGCTGCTGGCAGTGTTCAGTTTGTTTAGGCGGATTATATTCTCCACTGGCTGAAATCCGATTGGAGAATTTAAATGTTGAATATAAATATTTTGTTTGGTTGATTTTTATTGGTGTGGGCACAATCGTTTTTGTGCTGCAATACAGCAAATTATTATTCGTTTGTGAGTGAATTGAATCAGATTTTGATATTTGAATAGAGATTGCATTTGATGTGTACTTTGCTTTGTGGAGTGGTTGGGAGTGGAGTGTACTTTATAAAGAGTATTATTAGTATGATTACTTTATGAATAATATGATGGGTGTTGTTTGTGATGTTGGATATGAATCATTGATGCGATAAATGCGGTCGAGAGGGGGGGATTTGGTTGGGATGCGATTTATTGAGATTGTAATCGTTTGATTTTGGTGATTAACGGTAGAGATATTCGCTGATTTGAACGAGTTTTGATATCGTCGAGATGGATTGCAGGTACGATGTTACCTGCAGACAAAACTGCAAAAGAACTGACGGTGGTGGTAAGTAATGGACGAAAGGCAAATGGTAGTAGTGGAAGTGGATGGTGGGAATGATGTGGGAACGTCGGAATTGGATTCAGAAGGCGTGAGGAGGGAAATGGGTCAAGGGAATGCAGCAGCATCGTCGTGTTCAGGCGGTCATATTTGTGAAAATAATCGTCAAAATTTTATGGGAACGTCTCCGGGGAGTGGGAGCATTTCAACGATTACAAATCATTCGATGGACATGAAAACGAGCGGTGGTCTTATTGCTGGAACTGCTGCTGGAACTTCAGCTCAAGGTGCGGGAAGTGCGGAGTTTGGCTCGGGAAGTGGGCGTGAATCGGAGGCTGGTCTTGGGGAATTGAGGGAATTAAGGATCGATGTTGGACATGATTTGGGTTCGAGGTGTTTGTCTGTAGGAGAGGGTAGGGGTGAGGTAGCAAAATCAGGTGCGAATGGGGGGTCTCGAGAAGAAAAGCCTGAAATGAGCGAAGGCTCAGGGAGCCGGAAGCTCCCATCAGGAGATCGAAAGACGGAGGAATTGGGTGGTGGTTGTACGACACCGTTGGCGGAAGAGCAGCCTCAACAAGGCGGCAGCAGCAGCACATCAGCAAACGCGTCCACATCACATTTATACCCGTCTTTAACAGTTTTAACTGGGCATCTTTCGGCGTCACAGCCGGAAATTGGATCTCAAAGCGGTGGAGTTTGGAGCGAAGTTGACGCCCAGAATCGTGATTCGAGCAGATCGCTGGAGAGATCGGATACGTTGAAAGCTGAGCAGCAGGCAGCGGAGGAGGAACAGGCAGTGAAATTGGTTCGAGTGAGTTCAACGGGTGCATGTCCGACCGCCAGACCGATGATGCCTCCGCCGGCTGTGCCTGAGCAACGTAAGCAGCTGAAGGAGGCTGGCGCCGGCCTAAATAAAGTTGAACCGGAAAGAGGAAAAGCTGACGGGGTAGACAAGACAGCTGCTGGAGAAAGGCCGAAATTTGCCTTGGGTTCAGTGTCGCCGAATCCGTCAGTTCCGGAAGAGTCACGGAGAAGCATGGAAGCGGCAGGAGTGAAGTCTTTGAAGGATGGGCAGCACAACGCTCTGGCCGTATCGGTTTCGAGTCCGGCAGTGGTGGCTAGTGGCACTAAGAAGGCCGCAGGTGCAGGCATGCCGTCGGCAGATGCCCTTGTGCCGTCGTCAGAGGCCAAAGAGAAGGCGACACCACCGGTTGTACCACCTCGTACAAAGAAACGACGAGTCACCGAGTTGAAATGCTCCGAAGTGCGGTGGTTCTATCGAAGGAAACTGGTCGAAACCAAGTGGACACCGTTCGCAGGTGGGTCACCTGCTGGCTGCATTGTTTAGCTCGTTTGTGACTTACTTGAAGAAGTAATGTAGTAAGTGATTACTAGTAAGTAAATTCAGAAATCAATTGTAAAACGACGGTTCGTAGCAAATTTTGTTAACATGTGGGTTTTAAAGGGTGGGAGGGGTCTGCGAGAGCGCAGACACAGAGAGTGTGGCGAAGTGGCTAAGGTAATCGTTGGCGCTGTGACTAAAGTAGTCGTTGGCGAATAGGTATCTGAGGGGGTGCACTGGTCATTCCGCCACAGATTTTCGGATTCAGGAGTTGAATTTAAAACTCGGAAAAGATAAAATTTGACATGGTAATTGGGGGAAGATCGTGTTTTTTTCATTTAAAAAAATTCTAAGAGAATATGAAGACTATGATTATGAGCAGTGGAAAGGAATCAGGGTCTGAAAATAGAGGGAAACGTGATTATAATAGGAATATGAAAAAGTGAGCATGTTATGAAAAGGATTGAAAATGGTTTTATTTGGTTTAAGGATGTGACTCGCTGATGTTGGAAGTATACTGGCGTAGCAAATTTGGTGTGGATTTGGACGTGCAAACCTCACAGCATCTATCCGGCAATAGCGCATTGACAGCGAATAAAATTGCTGTGATGGATGGCTTGTATACAGTTGCAGACGATGCTATGACGATGATACAAGCGATCTATTGGAAAGGTTAGTGATTTATCTGATCTGGATCAGAGAATTATTTGACTAAGGATTTGATTTTACATGAAGTGAGAGGGTTGGGGGTTGGATTCGGGGCTTAGAGATGGACGTTGAGTTAAGGATTGCTATGGAATAATGAGATAGGTTCAGATGATGAGATGGAAATTCGTCGTGGCACATGGTTTCTGGTGGAGAGTCTGCAGCCAATCAATCCGGATATGGCCGATCCGATTGAGAAGCATCACCTGCACGTGTTCCGGTCACAGACCATTCCGGACACACCGGTGTTTAGCGAGAAGGAGACGAGCAGGAAGCCGTGTAAGTCTACAGTGTTCTTGTGATTTGTGGGTGGATTTGGATTGTTTTTATTGGTGGATTTTTGTGATATTAAGGTGAATTTTGTGATAGAAATGAGGAGTTTTCAGCGGGTTTCGTTGTGGGGTTGTTGATTATTATTATTAATTTTAAGTGCTGACAGAATTGAAGCTGCAAGACCAGTATGAGGTGCGGTGGAATTCGGTAATTGACACGACACTGTATAATAACTCGAAGACGAGTCGTTTGTTCCGGTACATCACTTGGGGTAAGGGAACGCAACTGAAGCGAGGCTATGAGGAGGCCTCGTGGGAGGATGGTAAACGCAAGATCAGCCATTTGATCATGGTGGTGCACGGCATTGGACAGAAGGGATACGAGAATCTGATCGCGAAGAATTCAGAGCAGTTAGTTTTGCGAATTTAATTTGGGAAATTCGAATCATTTCAGAGAGAGTACCCGTACACTGCCTGTACTGTACAGTTTTAGTGCCCAAAATTTGCCCAAAAAATGCTGCGGGAAGTTTATGGGAATCGTGTTTGAAGAGTTCGCGATGCGATGTACGCAGTGATGGAGAAGCACTATCCGGACGAGGAGTCGCGTCCAATGGTGTTGCCGGTGGAGTGGCGATCGCAGCTGGTGTTGGACAATGGGGTGACGGATCAGGTGACGCTGCCGAAGATGTCAACGATGCGACACGCGTTGAACGCGATCGCCATGGACATTATGTACTACCAGTCGCCGTTGTATCGAAATGAAGTTAGTTTTTAAAAATAATTTTTTTTTGGGGGGGGGATTTTGTGTGGATTTTTTTGCAAATATCCAAAAGCAGATTGAAATTTATAGGTTTATAGATGCAGATATTTTATAAATTTACAACGCAGACGATTGAAGTGGAAGGAATAATGATGTTGGGGTGTTGGTTAGGTGAAATTTTTTGGATTTTATTACTAATGGTTGATTTCAGATTATGGCGGGTTTGGTACGATCGCTGAACACCGTGTACAATTTGTTCATCTCAAATCATCCGGATTACGATGGACCCATCTCGTTGTACGCGCACTCGTTGGGTTCGGTGATGTGCTACGATGTGCTGACGAGTTGGTCACCACTGGTGTTATTTGACGATTACGTAGCAGAGGCTATTGTGAGTTTTGATTATTGTTTTGTTATGATTGTTATTATTTTTATTGTTTTATTTGGTTGATAGCAGGAGAACTATAATTGAGTTTTTAGGACAGTCACCTATCGAAATCGACAACGAAAGACGTGGCAGTACTGCATGAGTTCCAGAACGCACGGCAAAAGTTGGTTTTGGTTTTGAGTTGTTGATTAATTTTAGTGGTTGTTATCGTTGTTGTGGTAGTAATTTTAGTGTGTAATTGTTTTGGAGAGTTAGTTTATGGAGTTGCGATTGATTATGAACAATTTGTTGCAGACTGCTAGATCATTACGGTGGATTCCAGAAGGCGTTCTCGAATCCGAATGAGCAGTTGAATTTTAAGGTTTGATTGAAATTTTGTGATTTTTGAATTTCAGTTTCAATTTTTGTTTGGAGGAGGTTTTGGTTTTGATTTGGACGTTTGAAGCATTTTGGAATCGTTAGAAATTTTGGTCATAGTTGAGTACAATATCAATCAGGTTGGATAGCATATTGAAGGTGACGAATTTGTTCTGTATTGGCTCACCGCTGGCTGTGTTCTTAATAATGCGTGGCGCAACGAAGGTTTATCCGACAGGGGATCGATTGAAGAGGATCTATAATGTATTCCACCCGTACGATCCTGTGGTGAGTTTATTTTTATTGATAGTATTATTATTATTGTTTGGTTGGTATTATTGTTTATGATGTTTATTTGAAGGCATATAGACTCGAACCGTTGATACATACCAATTATCAACTGATCAAACCGGTGAAGTTGTTTACGTCGATCGATTTGAGGGCGTTGGGAGATTATGATCAGCTGTCGTTGGAGGTGAGTTTTGTGTTATTTGTTTGTTGTTTTGTTGTTGTTATTATTATTTTGATATTATTATTATTTAATTATGATTGTGGTTATTTTAGCTGCATCGATCCTATATCAAAAAGCTGAAAGCTCGTGAGAAACGCGAAAAAGAGAGCCGCGAGAAGGATTTAAACAATCGGCTCGAGAGGGGACACGAGCATGAGGGCGGCGATCACGACGGGGACGATATGATCGCCGAGGAGGAGTACGATTCGGATGAGTCGTCGGCTCAGAGACCGAATAGTTCGTGTGAGTTTTGATTATTTGGTGGTTTTTTGGGGATTATTTATTGTTATTATTGTTGGTAATGTGCTGGTAATGATGATGGTTTAATGTCACCAGAATGGTTGATAATACTGGTATATTATCAGTAATAATAGCAGTGATATTTAGGTTCATCACCACGAAGTTTGACACCTCCACCGTACGAGACGGCGGCTGTTGAACAGCAGCAGCAGCAGCGAAAAGGGTGGTGGAAATTCGGTGGAGGGGGTGCGTCGAAGAAGGAGAAGGAAAAGGAGACGGCATCGAGTATCGAGATCGCGAAGGAGATGGAGGAGACGAAGTTGAATGATATGGATCGGATTATCGACGAGATTCCGATGGAACACAGTAAATTTTTAGTTGTTGTTTTTATTTTGGATGTTTATTTCAATTTTGTTTTTGGTGTTGTCGAATCGTAGTGGACATTGGGTGAGAATTGGGCGCAGTTTTCGCACTGGTTAGGTGGTTGGTTGGGTTGGCGATCGGCACTTGTCGAAATTCCGTCGAATCGCGATCGCTAGTTGTCGAATCGCGATCGTCACCTGTCAGATATTAATGCGGGGTCGCCGGATTCGTCGAAAACTTAGAGGCGATGGAATTTTTTGAAAAAAATGGGACCATTTTATGAAATTCTTCAAAAAATTTTTGCTATAATTCAGGATTGTTGTACCGGATGGATTTCCAAGTGCAACCGCAGATCACTGATCGAAGTTATTGGTCGGTGCTGAAGAGTCACTTCGCCTACTGGACGAACGCAGACATCGCGACATTCATCGTGAATCAACTGTATACGAAGGACAAAAATGGCAACGAGGACGATCAACCCAACGACACGAGCAATTCAACTAACAGTAATGTTAATAGTAATGTTAGTAAAAGTAATTGTAACAGTAATAATAATAATAATGTTGATACTAGTCAAGATAATATGAGTAAACAGAGTACGGGTTATACTCCTGTTATCGGTGAAGTGGGTAGTGATGTTTTGTCTTAATTAAATGATTTCATTCGTAATGTTTTGACGTCTTATTAATTAGCGACGTCGTCAGTTAATGAGCATTAATATAAAATGAGATCAGTTATTTTCTGTTGTCGTATCTCATCTGCTTTAATAATCGGAATAAGATGCAGCTTTCTTTCGGTTTTTTTCATCTTCTTGATATCTTTGATTGTATTTTTTGTTTTTCGTGATTTGTTTTTGATTTTGCGTAATTGGTGAATTGTTACTGAATGAAACCCGTTGAAATATATTCCAGAATGTTGTGATCTAGTGAATTTATTAATATTATTTACACTTGATTTTGTACTGATCGTTGTTCCGATAGTCTGACTGTTATTTGGTTTTTAGATTGTTATTTATTGTTGTTATTATGATTACTATAATTGTGGTGGTGTATATTTTGTGAGATGTTTTGATTGCATCGTTTTGATTTGTATTATAGCAACTCGTAAATGATTACTATTATTATTGAATTAGTTACGAAGTAATCCTCATACATTGTATAATATAATTATTTGTGATCGTTTATTTATTTGTGATTGGCTTGAGGATTGTACTGATTGATGTGATTGTAAAACTGGGGCAGAGTGGGTCGTTGGGGTTATGCAGTTTAGAGAGGGATCGCTGGAATGAGATTGAACGCGAGGGTACATTCCTTATGGGAAAGGGAGATGTGGGCTGGGTAAGATGAATAGGATTGTATTATGGCATTCACATTTACAATCTGTATTTTGATGTTGTTCAGAAATAAAAAATGTTTATTGGATTTTGAATGGTGTTCGGATTGATTGATTGTGAGTGGGTATGTTTTGTGTGGAGATGGAATAAGTAAAACGCTGCAGTTTACTTACTCTGTCTTTATATTGAACATACTCATTCATATGACTCTTTTTTTCTTTGGAATGGCGAAAAAAATTTGAAAAAAAAGAAAAATACACGAGGAATACGGATAAATGCAGAAAATAACGCGATTTGATTATTGGGAGGCGGGGCGAATGTCCGCTCGCACAGTTGGCAACGATGCGGCCCACTCGGCGTGGGTGACGTGGCTGTGACTACGGTTCAGACAATCGTGTCAGGACCCGATACTGAAAATAACAGCTTCAAATTTTTCAAATTTTCAAATTAATTTCGGTCTCGAAACGATTGTTTGCATTACGGTGATCGGTTGGCTATATGCCAGCTGGCTGTATGCCAACGGTTGCTCTTCACTAGTGTTGTGTTCGTGTTGCATTATTAGTGCTGATTAACGGTTTAAAGTGGCTGTGCGACGGGTTTTTTGCGGTTTTTCTGCGGGTTTTTTTGCTTAATTAGATGGAAGAGGGTTTAATGAATAGTTTAGAGTCGTTTTTGAGCAAAAATTCGAGGTTTAGACGTCGAAAAATGGTTTTGGAATGCGCGCCGTCTACACTAGTGGTGTGTTCGTGTTGCATTATTAGTGCTGATTAACGGTTTAAAATGGCTGTGCGACGGGTTTTTTGTGGTTTTTCTGCGGGTTTTTTTGCTTAATTAGGTAGAAAGGGGTTTAGTGAATAGTGTAGGGTCGTTTTTGAGCAAAAATTCGAGGTTTAGACGTCGAAAAATGGTTTTGGAATGCGCGCCGTGTAAATTTTTTTTTGTTGCAATTTTTTTTTCGGTGTTGTTGATGTAAATGGAGGATCAATCTGCGTTTTTTTTATCCGAAGTTTTTTTTTAAATTTCAAATCGTTCGTTCCCTCCGATGTTGTATATATTTGTTAATGGTACGGCTGTCACTTCATTATCGGCTTAGTCGTGGTACCGTGCGGTTGTATGTTTTGCGATTGCTTTTATTTGTTGTTAGTGCGTTGTAGGATGCCCTGCTCAACTCCTCATTTAGTATGTCTCCTCCTCTGAACTGAGGAAAGATTTGAATTTTGAAATGTCAAATTTAGTTTTGGCATTCCTGCCTCATCTTTAATTGGTGAGTAGTCGAAATTGGTGAATATTCAGTGGTTATTGAGTTGGGAAGAATAAATAAATGGTGACGATGTGAAGAAATATTCTACGAGTAATTAATTAGAGAATAATTATTATTGAATAAGTTTAATGTTATGTTTTTTGTGTTTAATGTCGAGTAATAACTTGGTTCGGTGGTGTGTGGTATGGCGTTGTGGTGGAATCGATAGATTATTTTGTATTATCGCGATTTTTTTCTAATTTAAAAAAATCTTATGCGTGAATTTGATTAACCTTAGGAATTGGTTAAATTAACTAGGCTTTGAGGTTTTACGGATGAATGTTTAGGTTTTGATATTTATATTTGATACGTCGTGTTATCTCTAGTTTGGATATATCGCCGCTATTTGCGATGGATGATAAATTCGCTTGAAATGAATGAAATCTGTTGTTGGATTGATTGATGATATGTTGTCGAATCGATTCGACAACTTCGGTCGTCATCGTGTTTCTTATAGTAAAGTTTTTTTTAACAACTTTATTATAAGGAACACGGTGACGATCGAAGATTGATTGGTGATATGTTGTCGAATCGATTAGATTGATTGGTGATATGTTGTCGAATCGATTCGACAACTTCGATCGTCATCGTGTTTCTTATAGTAAAGTTTTTTTAACAACTTTATTATAAGGAACACGGTGACGATCGAAGATTGATTGGTGATATGTTGTCGAATCGATTCGACAACTTCGATCGTCATCGTGTTTCATGCGGTTTGTTTGTAGGTGTTATTAGTGTTGTTTTATTATTTATTATTTGTTGTTGTTATTAAGTATTATGATAGATGTATTTTAGGGTACTTCGAGCAGTCTATCGACAATCGACGTATCGGTCGGTTCCAAATGTGTTGAATCGTATCAACCCGTATTGATAGATGCTGTAGATCGCGAAAAACGGATGCTGTAGACTTATCACGGGAGATTTTCGTCGATCTCGGAAGGATATCATGGTAAACGGATAGCAGCAATCAGCCGTGATCAGTTCAGCTATCAGCTAGTCGAGAAGCTGATCCAGGGCTTTGTATTAGCGTTTGTTTGGTGGTATTTTTGCGTGTTTCAGCGTATTTGTTGTCGCTTTTAATTCAGAGATATCATTTATTTGTTTGGTCGGTTTTTGCACCGAAGTTTTTGTATGAATGCGCGCATCTGGTGATGATCTCGATTTTTGTATGGGGAACTTGGATGGGGGATACGGCAGGGTTGAAGAGTACTTAGAATTAGGAGGTTTTGAAGGGTAGGAGAAGGGGTGGGAGGGAGTGGTGAGAAGTATTCGTTTGAAGTTATTAACGATATGTCGTCGAATCGATTCGACAACTTCGATCGCCGCCATATTTCATGTGTTTGATTTATAGGTGTTATTGTTATTATTATTGCTCTTGCCACTACGATAGATATCGTTATTGTTATTATATAATTGTCGGTTTAATTGATAACAAGTTGTCGAATCGATTCGACGACTTCGATCGCCGCCATATTTCATGTCTTTGACTTATAGGTGTTATTGTTATTATTACTGCTCTTGCCACTACGATAGATATCGTTATTGTTATTATATAATTGTCGGTTTGATTGATGATAAGTTGTCGAATCGATTCGACAACTTCGATCACTGTATTTTTTTACAAGAAGTTGTTATCGTTATTGTTGATGTTTACTATTGCTATTTTCATTGTGATTACTGTTATTATTATTGCCATTATTCTTGTAATAATTATTGTTATTATTAAACTAGTCATATAATAAATGTTATATTTGATTTTGAATGGTGTTCGGATTGATTGATTGTGAGTGGGTATGTTTTGTGTGGAGATGGAATAAGTAAAACGCTGCAGTTTACTTACTCTGTCTTTATATTGAACATACTCATTCATATGACTCTTTTTTTCTTTGGAATGGCGAAAAGAAATTTGAAAAAAAAGAAAAATACACGAGGAATACGAATAAATGCAGAAAACAACGCGATTTGATTATTGGGAGGCGGGGCGAATGTCCGCTCGCACAGTTGGCAACGATGCGGCCCACTCGGCGTGGGTGACGTGGATGTGATTACGGTTCAGACAATCGTGTCGGGACTCGATCCTGAAAATAACAGCTTCAAATTTTTTCAAATTTTCAAATTAATTTCGGTCTCGAAACGATTGTCTGCAATACGGTAATCGGTTGGCTATATGCCAACTGGCTGTATGCCAACGGTTGCTCTACATTAGTGGTGTGTTAGTGTTGCATTGCTAGTGCTGATTAACGGTTTAAAATGGCTGTACGGCGGGTTTTTTGCGGTTTTTCTGCGGGTTTTTTTGCTTAATTAGGTAGAAGAGGGTTTAATGAATAGTTTAGGGTCGTTTTTGAGCAAAAATTCGAGGTTTAGACGTCGAAAAATGGTTTTGGAATGCGCGCCGTGTAAATTTTTTTTTGTTGCAATTTTTTTTTCGGTGTTGTTGTTGATGTAAATGGACGATCAATCGGCGTTTTTTTTATTTAAAGTTTTTTTTAAAATTTCAAATCGTTCGTTCCCTCCAGTGTTGTATATATTTGTTAATGGTACGGCTGTCACTTCATTATCGGCTTAGTCGTGGTACCGTGCGGTTGTATGTTTTGCGATTGCTTTTATTTGTTGTTAGTGCGTTGTAGGATGCCCTGCTCAACTCCTCATTTAGTATGTCTCCTCCTCTGAACTGAGGAAAGATTTGAATTTTGAAATGTCAAATTTAGTTTTGGCATTCCTGCCTCATCTTTAATTGGTGAGTAGTCGAAATTGGTGAATATTCAGTGGTTATTGAGTTGGGAAGAATAAATAAATGGTGACGATGTGAAGAAATATTCTACGAGTAATTAATTAGAGAATAATTATTATTGAATAAGTTCAATGTCATGTTTTTTGTGTTTAATGTCGAGTAATAACTTGGTTCGGTGGTGTGTGGTATGGTGTTGAGGTGGAATCGATAGATTATTTTGTATTATCGCGATTTTTTTCTAATTAAAAAAAATCTTATGCGTGAATTTGATTAACCTTAGGAATTCGTTAAATTAACTAGGCTTTGAGGTAATCCGGATGAATGTTTAGGTTTTGATATTTATATTTGATATGTCGTGTTATTTGTAGTTTGGATATATCGCCGCGATTTGTGATGATTTGGATGGATGATAAATCCGCTTGAAATGAATGAAATCTATTCGATATCTCGAGGAAGGTTTCATTTGAGTGTGTTGTGTCTACTGCATTTAATTGCTGTTTTGGTGTTTGCCGGTGGATTCTTCCCAGCGAAATCGAAGTCAAGAAGTCAGGAAACTTCACAGTCACCCGGAACGACGGCCAGAAATTCAGATGTGCTTAGAGAGTTGATTAGAGGTTATTTTTGTGTTCGCTTTGCTTAGAATTCTGTGAAATTGAATGGTGTTTGTGGTATTTTAGCAGATAAATTTGGGTAGTTTTTTCGGTTTAGCGGTATGGCACAATTACCCGGGTAACTTCGGGAATGTTTGAAGCTTGCAGCTCAATATGGGAAGTTAAACAATGAGTCTGATTTATGTTTCAGATGAGAAATGTTTCGATGAATTGATGAAACGTCGATCGGAATTTGGGATTTTTGGAGGGGTGATGCGGAAAAACACGGATAAACTGGTGATAATGGTGATTGATGCGTGGAGAGCGGGATTTTACTTTAGTGATAAGGAGGGTGATAAGAGTGATAAGGGTGTTATCAGTGGTGATAAGGATACCGAGTGTAGAATGCCGTTTTTGTGCCAGTTGCAAGCGGAAGGCAAAGCGTTCGCGTTCAATGCGCATGTGCAGACACCGACCGTGACGATGCCGAGAATTAAGGTGAGATTTTTGGTTTCTATTTATTGTTTTTATTGTTATTGTTATTGTTTTTAATATGATCGTTATTGTTTTTATTATTTATTA
This sequence comes from Anisakis pegreffii, assembly GCA_035041965.1. Taxonomy (NCBI): domain Eukaryota; kingdom Metazoa; phylum Nematoda; class Chromadorea; order Rhabditida; family Anisakidae; genus Anisakis; species Anisakis pegreffii. The sequence continues at coordinate 21,494 of JAPYMA010001190.1, read as the reverse complement.
TTATTATTTGTTTATTATTATGAGTTGTAGGCGTTCACGACTGGTTCGGTGCCGTCATTTAGCGATGTGATTCTGAATTTTGCATCGAGCGAAGTTTCGGACGATAATATTATTGACCGAATGAGGGAGAGGGATTTGAAGTGGGTGTATTTTTATTTGTTTGTTTGTTTTTATGTTTGTTTATTTATAGATAGTAATAGTAATAAATAGTAATAGATTAATGGAATATATTTATTGATGTTAAGGATTTTGTTTTGTGGCGATGACACGTGGTTACGACTGTATCCGAGTCGGTTTTTAAATGATTCGGAAGGGACGGTGTCGTTTTACGTTAATGATTACACTGAGGTTTGCATTGTGTATGTAGTTTATTATTTTTATTATTATTGTTATTATTATTATTATTATTATTATTCGAGTAGTTAAGGTAGATGATAACGTGACACGTTGTATGGCGAGGAAATTAAATAAGGAGAATTTGGAGGAGTGGGACGTAATGATATTGCATTACCTGGGATTGGATCATATTGGTAGGTGGTTTTTTTTTTGTTTGTTTGTGAGAATTATATTGTGATTTAGTTTGTTGAAAGTTTAGAAATAATTTCAGGGCATTCACTGGGCGGTGAGGATGGAATGCTGGAAGTGAAGTTGGTGGAGATGGATGCGGTGATTGAGAGGATTTATTCGACGTTATCACAGGTTTTGTGGTGATTTTTATTGTTATTATTGTTGTTATTGTTATTATTGTTATTTTATTATGATCACAATGGAATTTTGTTAATATTAAGGGTGTCAGTTAAGAGGTTAATGAAAAAAAGCCGTTAAAGAATTCAAAAATTGGATGTTGGGTGGCTGTATCTGACTTAAATTTTTAATAATGTTGGTCTTTTGCAACGAAATAATAACGTTATTGTGTACACGGTCTTAGGCTCGGTATTGTTTCGTGTACCTGGAATATAATAGGGATTATGAAGGTGTGTGTCTTGCGAATGCTGAAAGTTTACTAGATTTGAGGGTGTAAGCGGAAGGTTATGGATGGTGGTGACTGGAGATCATGGAATGACAGAGGCTGGCAGCCATGGGGGATCGACTCGGAGAGAGACTTTCGTGCCGATGGTGCTGATTGGAGGGGATGGAACCTTCAAAGAAGCCGGCATTTCAAGTGGAATATCGCAGAAAGCGGTTACATCAAGTTAGAATTTGATTATTTGGGAATTTTTTAAAATTTTTGGGAATTTTAAATTTCAGTTAGAGAAGTGGAACAAGTGGATATATGTACAACGTTGGCATATATGTTCGATTTGGGAACGCCGACGGGTAGTTTGGGAATGAATTTGGTGCCGAGAGTGGCTGGAGGGAGGCGGGGTTCGGGACGCTTATCAGTTGATGATAGGGGTGATAAAAATGGTGATAACGATATCAGAACGGAGGTGATTATGGCGATTGTTCAGGATGCTTTCCATTTGAGTGCATTCCCGTCGGAATATAGCGGTTAGTGAGGTTATTTTACTGGTTTTTTGGGGTTTTGGTTTTGGTAAAGCGGTTTTCTGGTTTATTTTTGGTTCGGGTGATTATTTGCTTGGTGTTTAAAGTGATTTTTCACTGTGTTTCAGGTTTTTTTAACCATCATTAATGAAATTTAGTTGCGGTGGTGAGAATTTTTTGTGTTTTAGATGATTTAATGTGGTGTGTGGAACGTGGTGTGCAGATGGTACGTGAGGGATTTTGTTTGGATGGTGGGAATGGGAAGTATGGTGGGATGGAATATGGGGAATTTTTTGAAAAGTGCCAAATGATAATGGAAAGTGCGCAAAGTGAACTGCTGAAGAGTCAGACCTCGTTTAATATGCCGCTGATTTTGGGTGGTGTTTTGGGATCGGTTTTGGTACGTTTTATTTTTGTTATTTCATACGGGTACTTACTGGTACTCTACGGGTAGTTACGGGTACTTACTGGTACTCTACGGGTAATGGTACTGTATGGGTAATGTATGGGTACTTACTGGTACTGTACGAGTACTTACTGGTACTCTACGGGTACTTACTGGTACTCTACGGGTAATTACTGGTACTCGTACGGGTACTTACTGGTACTGTACGGGTACTTACTGGTACTCTACGGGTAATTACTGGTACTGTACGGGTAATGTACTGATAAGTTACAGGTGAATATAATGATAATAATGTTTATGATCGTTAAGGTAACAATTCTAACGATACTAATTGTGGTGAAGCATTGGCAAATTGTAAATTCAATTAATAATATCAATAATTGGAGTGTATTGAAGAAATTTATTTGTTTGTTGTTGGTTGTTGAATTTGGGATATTTTTTGGATCGAGTTTGATTGAAGAGGAACACGACGTGCAGTGAGTTTTATTGTTGTGATTTGTTTATTTTATTGTTGGTATCATTTGATTTGATTTGATTAGCGATCAGAAATTGGGTATTTTAGATATTGTGGGTTGGTTTGGATTGAATTGTGAGTCGTTATTTTCATTATTTATTTGGTCTGTATTGTGTCGGGAGTGTTTTGGAGAGGGTAATGGATAATTTGAAAGATTTGGATGGGAATTTTGGAATGCGGAATGTGGAAAGGTTATGAAAAGTTGGGATTTTTTTGAGAAATTTGTGAGAAATTTTGATTTTTTAGATACTTTTTGCTGACAACGTCTTTATTTGTGATGGCTGCGAATGAATTGCGGTTTATTTTGGTGGATTGTTTGAAAGATTCGAAGGAATTAAACGGTGGATTTTTGGTTTATAATGCATCGAAGAGGGTGTGGATTAGAAGAAGGAGATTAATAATGGTGATTGGGTTGTTGATATTGCATCGATTGGGACGAACGTTCACGGAGGGTACGAGAAGGAGGTGGTTGTTGGAGAGAGCGGAGGGGGTGCGGATGGAGGTTGGTTGGCCTGATTTTTTTTTTGGGGGGGATTGACATAAAATTTTCTCTAGCTTTCGGAAGTATTTGGAAAAAAATCGCGGAAATTTTTGAGTTTTTAAAAAGTATTTTGGAAAATGATTTTGGCATTTGAATTGAAAGTTTTAAAAGTATTTTTTATTTGGTGATATTTTTTAAAATTCAGATTTGAAATGGATGATTTATTCGTATGTGACGAGTTTGGGGTCGACGTTTTGGCCGGATGTAACGCAGATCTTGTGGGTTTTTGGCTTGATTTGTTGTTGTTTTTGAGTGATTGCAATTTTAGTTTGTTAAAAATTTTAAAAATTTTCAGAAAAAATTCCACTCGGCTGAATTTCTGCGCGAATTTACTCGCGTATTTGATGATAATTTCGTTTGTTGCGTACGGATCGAAGGGGAATGCCGGGAAAGGAAGAGTGGATTTGAGAAGACGGGAAGAGATTATTGGTATTGGGCGAGGTGATCGTAGGAAATTGCCAGTATCGGTTGGCATATTGGGTGTGTCATTCGCCCTGGTGTTGTGGCTTAATTTCGCGAGAGGATTGAGTGGATGCGGTGCAGAGGGTGGTGCTGGGATGTGGTGAGTGCGTGTTTTGTTTATTGGATTGGTTTATTTTATACTTAGTGTGAGGGAAAGTACTTTGAGGCGAATGGTGTGATGTGTCTGGTTTGGATGGAGTTGCTTTGAAATTGTGCTTGGTATGGTATTATTTTTTAAGGTATATTTATGACCAATTGAATGTTTCTATAGGAATATTTCTGGTATTATTTACCTATTTTGTGGTATATTTATGACCGATTGAATGTTTTTAGAAGAATATTTTTGGTATTATTTACCTATTTTGTGGTATATTTATGACCGATTGAATGTTTTTAGAAGAATATTTTTGGTATTATTTACCTATTTTGTGGTATATTTATGACCGATTGAATGTTTTTAGAAGAATATTTTTGGTATTATTTACCTATTTTGTGGTATATTTATGACCGATTGAATGTTTTTAGAAGAATATTTTTGGTATTATTTACCTATTTTGTGGTATATTTATGACCGATTGAATGTTTTTAGAAGAATATTTTTGGTATTATTTACCTATTTTGTGGTATATTTATGACCGATTGAATGTTTTTAGAAGAATATTTTTGGTATTATTTACCTATTTTGTGGTATATTTATGACCGATTGAATGTTTTTAGAAGAATATTTTTGGTATTATTTACCTATTTTGTGGTATATTTATGACCGATTGAATGTTTTTAGAAGAATATTTTTGGTATTATTTACCTATTTTGTGGTATATTTATGACCGATTGAATGTTTTTAGAAGAATATTTTTGGTATTATTTACCTATTTTGTGGTATATTTATGACCGATTGAATGTTTTTAGAAGAATATTTTTGGTATTATTTACCTATTTTGTGGTATATTTATGACCGATTGAATGTTTTTAGAAGAATATTTTTGGTATTATTTACCCATTTTACGAAGAGAATCCGTTCGTTCGAATAATTTTCGAGCTTTCAACCGCTAGATTAAGTTATTAGAGTTTAAACAGTGAAAATTTTCAGCAGCAGTTCGTATGAGCAGTTGGTTTGCTATGCAATATATGCACTGTGTATGGCGCAGGTATTGTTATGTGGCAGTTTATCGATGGCGGTAATGCAGTTACTTGCACTTATTATACGAGTGTCATTATTACCGGTTGTATCGGTGATATTTGCGATCGGGTGGGTGGCACGAGGGTGCGGGATGAACTCGATCGTGGTGTGCTTGGCGCTGGCTGCGAGTTTCTTTTATACGGTTAGTTTTGGTTGTTGTTTTGATTGGTATTTTGATTATTATTGGTATTTTTGTTTATTTTTATTGTTTGAGGGTTATTGTTAGCATAATAAAGTTGTTGGATGAATTGGTGATATGTTGTCGAATCGATTCGACAGGTTTGATCGTCACCGTGATTAATATAACAAAGTTATTGGCTTGGTTGGTGATATGTTGTCGAATCGATTCGACAACTTCGATCGTCACCGTGATTAATATAATAAAGTTATTGGCTTGATTGGTGATATGTTGTCGAATCGATTCGACAACATCGATCGTCACCGTGATTAATATAATAAAGTTATTGGCTTGATTGGTGATATGTTGTCGAATCGATTCGACAACATCGATCGTCACCGTGATTAATATAATAAGGTTATTGGCTTGAGTGGTGATATGTTGTCGAATCGATTCGACAACTTCGATCGTCACCGTGTTTCATGCGGTTTGTTTGTACGCGTTATTATTGTTATATTTTTATGGTTGTTATATATTATGATTGATGTATTTTAGGGTAATTCGAGCAGTCTTTCGACAATCGACGTATCGGTCGGTTTCAAGTGTGTTGAATCATATCAACCCTTGTTGATAGCTTTACAGATGATTCTGAATACTTATGCTGGGCCATTGGTCTTCTTGATTGCTTGGAATTACAACGGTGGTGATTGCTTTAATAAAATTTCTTCATCTTCTGGAGAGACTGAGCCTGAATCGGGTTCATCGCGCAAAATGGATGCTGCATACTTAAATCACGAGAGATTCTCATGGATCTCGGAAGGATATCGGCATAAAAGGATAGCAGCAATCAGCCATGATCAATTCATGCAATCAGTTAGTCGAGAAGCTGATCCAGGGCTTTGTATTAGCGTTTGTTTGGTGGTATTTTTGCGTGTTTCAGCGTGTTTGTTGTCGCTTTTAATTCAGAGATATCATTTATTTGTTTGGTCGGTTTTTGCACCGAAGTTTTTGTATGAATGCGCGCATCTGGTGATGATCTCGCTTTTTGTGTGGGGAACTTGGCTGGGGGATACGGCAGGGTTCAAGAATACTTAGAATTAGAAGGTTTTGAAGGGTAGGAGAAGGGGTGGGAGGGGGTGGTGAGAAGTATTCGTTTGAAGTTATTAACGATATGTCGTCGAATCGATTCGACAACTTCGATCGCGCCATATTTCATGTCTTTGATTTATAGGTGTTATTGTTATTATTATTGCTCTTGTCACTACGATAGATATCGTTATTGTTATTATATAATTGTCGGTTTAATTGATAACAAGTTGTCGAATCGATTCGACGACTTCGATCACTGTATTTTTTCAGTAGTAATTGTAACTGTTATTATTATTATTACTGTTTTCATTCTGATTATTGTTATTATTATTGTTGTAATAATTATTGTAATTACTAGTCATTAATTGTAATTAACGATTATCACTATGTTATCATTTATGATCGCAAGATTGATTTGATCGATCGATTGCATCTTGTATTAGCATTGATAGAATCGTTTGGGAGAGTTTTAAAACCTTTTCATTTTCAGTCGCTGACAAAAATATTCATCATTTGTACGGTTTTATTCATATGGGTGAATTGTAGTGGTCATCGTAATCGAATGATAGTGGAAATGAACATTTTAGTGGGGAGAAGAAGAAATCAGATCTGAGAAAATAGAGGCAATGGAGGAGGTGGGTATTGGGAATATCAGTGGTATGATGCAATCGGTAGGTGATTGATTATCGATGATGTGTGATTGTGATCGTATTGATTGATCAAATAAAATACATTCGATATTAATTGGTTTGATGGAGTTTAATTATTTTGTCTTTATATTAAACATACACATTATATAGGGCTCTTTTTTCTTTGGAATGGCAAAAGAAATTGAAAAAAATTGAAAAATACACGAGGAATACGAATTAATGCAGAAAATACCGCGATTGGATTATTGGGGGGCGGGGCAAATGTCCGCTCGCACAGTTGGCAACGATGCGGCCCACTCGGCGTGGGTGACGTGGATGTGATTACGGTTCAGACAATCGTGTCGGGATCCGATTCTAAAATAGCAGCTTCAAATTTTTTCAAATTTTCAAATTATGTTTGGTCTCGAAACGATTGTCTGTAATACGGTAATTGGTTGTATGCCAACTGGCTGTATGCCAGCTTTTGCTTTATACTAATGGTGTGTTAGTGTTGCATTACTAGTGGTGATTAACGATTTAAAATGGCTGTGCGACGGGTTTTTTGCGGTTTTTCTGCGGGTTTTTTTGCTTAATTAGGTGGAAGAGGGTTTAATGATTAGTTTAGGGTCGTTTTTGAGCAAAAATTCGAGGTTTAGACGTTGAAAATTGGTTTTGGAATGCGCGCCGTGTAAATTTTTTTTGTTGCAATTTTTTTTCGATGTTATTGTTGATCAATCGCGTGTGGCGCTAATTTTAGGTTATATTTGGACTGATTTCAAATGTTATTGATCATTAGGAGTCTTGCAAATCGATGATCAGTGTGCGAACTGAATGCAATTTTTTAAAATTTCAAATCAGTTCGTTCCCTCTAGTTTTTTGTACATATTCGTTAACGGCACGGCTGTCACTTCATTATCGGCTTAGTCGTGGTACCGTGCGGTTGTATTTTACGATTGCTTTTGCTTGTTAGTGCGTTGTAGACTGCCCTGCTCAACTCCTTTAGTATGTCTCCTCCTCTGAATTGAGGAAAGATTTGAATTTTGAAATGTCAAATTTAGTTTTGGCATTCCTGCCTCATCTTTAATTGGTGAGTAGTCGAGATTGGTGAATGTTTCACATTTCTCGTTATATGTCGCAAATGATTGATTCTTCGTGATAAGAACAAAATCTTTGGTGGTTTCTGCAGGCGGCGTTTTGCAGGTTACACTTTTATAGATTTGTTGTTTGTATTCGGTTGATTTTGGGTGTTCTTCGTTCGTTGATAATCGGTTTTGGAAGTGTTTTAGAATGGAGCGGTGTTGTTATCGTGTTGGTTGTATTTGTGAAGAAATGGGTTAATTTGATTGAATGATAACGATAGATTGATAAGGGAAAGGCGCTGTATTGATATATGGAATGGTTGGGTGTGATGTAATATGATGTCGTTGTTGTAGTGTGGTGTTTGGTGTCGTTTGTTGATGTTTTGAATGATATTATAGGTCATCAGACATTAATGCGGTCAGATATAGAGTTGAGTTGTTTCATTTGACTGATCGATTGCAGTTTGTAGTTTGTAGTGGCAGTTTAAGAGAGTTTTGAAATGATTTCGTTTCATTGTTGAAACAGTTTTGGGTTTTATGCGGTTGGACGTGTTCATCGGGTGGATTGTAGGGGTGCTACTGTGCCATATGGGTAGCTGTGCTGTATTATTTATTGTTGCTGTTTTATATTGTATGATTATATGTATTATTATTATATTATATATCATTTATAAATTTGAGATGGTTTATTTGAATGAAGATTTTATTATGGTGGTGGTTGAGGTCGGCCTAAATACGGTTCATTGTTTGTGAGGTTTAAACCTTATTGGCTGTTCGTGTTGTTATTTTATTGTTGTTATCAGTATTATGATTAGTTAGTGATAACGGAATGATATCATATCATTTGATTAGTTTTGTCAGCGTCATTGATAAGATTGTTATCTTATCATATCACTGAGTGAATTGGTTTTGCATCGTAGTTAGATTTCATTTCATTTCGAGAGACTTTGCATAGTAAATGTTAAATTTTGGGTCATTTTGGGTGGTTAATGAAAATTTTTAGATACGAGTGGAATTGTGAAGAAATGTTGTTTATTTTTATGAATTATTGATAAATTTTGGGCTGAACGAGGAGGTTGGTTGTATTTGTTGTGGAGAGGGAGATGGGGAATTTGATATTTTAGTTGTTTTGATAGTTGATTTTGAAAATTAAACGAAGTTTGCGCGTCGTCGTCGCTTTACATGTGAATGCGATCACCGATTGAGTAATAAAGCGGTAAGATTTAACCGCATAAACCGCCCAAGGCGGTAAGATTCCACCATGTGGCATTTACCGTGTGGTAAAGTTAAACCTGGTGATAAGATTACGTGGATTTTGAGGGCACTCATCTGGATCTGTGCTTGATCCGACTGATTGATTATTATGTTTGGAAGAATACGATTTAATAACTCAATATGCTGGTCGCATCGATTTATGAGGCGATCATTTAAAACTGGCGATATTACTCGGAAGTGTATTCACTCTTCATCGCTTTTATCAAATGTAAATCAAATTAATTCTATCGAAATCAAAAAATTCAACGGCCAAAAAGCAACGCATATCATTGTGGGCGCTGGTTCGGCTGGCTGTGTTCTGGTGGGTGCTGATTATTTATTTGTTGTTTTGTTATTGTTTTTATTAGTGTTATTGTTTATTATTTTTATTCATTTATTTATGTTTTATTTTAATATTTGTGATTAAGGCACATCGGCTCTCGGAGGATCCTGCGAATAAAGTTGTGCTGCTGGAAGCGGGTCCGCAGGATCACACGTGGAACTGGAAGATACATATGCCTGCGGCTTTGATGTATAATTTACGTAACGAGAATTACAATTGGTTTGTTTATTTTTTATTATTGTTTTGTTATTATTATTGTTATTTTATTATTATTATTTTATTATTATTTGATAGTATATTCGCTCATCTGTATAGTAATGGTACTCGTTTCACGGTGTAGTGTATAGTGCCGTGCCTCCTATTGTATAGTGCGGTGGGTACTGCAAATACAGTAATTGATTACGGTTAATACAGTAACTGGGTGCGGTAGATACAGTAACTAGTGAGTACGGTAGGTTCAGTAACCGGTAACGGTACGATCAGGTTCTACAATACGGTGCCGCAGAAGCACATGAAGAATCGAGTGATGTACTGGCCGCGTGGACGTGTCTGGGGTGGATCGTCGTCGTTGAACGCTATGGTGCATATCCGAGGACATCCGCTGGATTATGACCGATGGGATGGCGAGGGGGCCGCCGGGTGGACGTACGCGAATTGCCTGCCTTATTTCAAGAAATCTGAAACGTATGACTGCTCGAAGGGTGCCACGGACCCGTATCGGGGGCATAATGGCCCTCTGAAAGTGATGCGAGCCAAGTGCAAGAACCCTTTACATCAAGCGTTTTTAGCGGCTGGGAATCAGGTATCTTTTTTGTTTTGAATTTGGAGGTTTTCCCGGGGAAAAACTCGGGAACGTGTGTATTGTGATGGGTTAGCGTATGGCTGGGGATGTTTTGGCTAGGAAATCGGGTAAGGTTTTGATGAAGCGGGCAGATTTGCGGGTATTTTTTCGGGATATTTTGATGAAATGATTGAAAATTTCAGCATGGAGTCGGTCGAACTGAAGACATGAATGGGTATCGGCAAGAGGGTCTGGGTGAGATGAATATGACCATTCATGAGGGTAAACGCTGCAGCACTTCGGTGGCTTATCTGCGTCCGGTGGTGCTTTGTTTTATATTTATTGCTTTGTTTTATTATTTATTATTATTATTATTATTATTATTATTATTATTATTATTATTATTGAGTGTTATTAATATAATATTATTATAAATATTATGATATTGCAGGTATTGAATCGTCCCAATTTGGATATACTGTCGAGTGTGTTGGTGACACGAGTACTTTTTGACAAAAAACGTGCAATCGGAGTGGAGCTGGTCAGGAAGGTGGGCTGATATTTCGTTTATGATGTTGTTTAGTCGATAGTGATTTTAAAAAAGCAGTTTAGTGATAAAGAGGTGGATGATAAGCCATGGAATCACGAGCTCGTTGTCGCTCGTAGCTGATCAGAGATCTTGTTATCAGTATCAGTGGCAAGAGGCTCAGTGATAAGCATTGATAAGGTACTGATAAGGTGATAAGCTTAGTGATAAAGTGATGAAACGTGTTATTCAGCCAGATTATCACTCGAAAACGGCGATAAATAAAAGCGATTGCGAGCAGTTGATGTTGAGCGATGCGACGGGTGGCTGTAATGTGATTCTGTGTGGTGGTGCGATTAATTCACCTCAGCTACTGATGCTGAGCGGAGTGGGACCGGAATCTCATCTGAAGGTTAGGGATTGGTCTGGGATTGATTTGGATTTTGGGTTTTTTTGTGAGGTTATTAATTGTTTTAGTTGTTTTTGTGTTGGTTTGTTATTGTTTTAATTATTTATTTGTATTATTCAGAGTGTTGGTATCGACGTAGTGGAGGATTTGCCTGGTGTTGGTCACAATTTGATGGATCACTTGGAGATTTATGTGCAGCAGGTGTGGTTCGGATTCATTTTTGGGGATATCTGTTCGTTTGATTTGCATTTTTTAAAAGATTTACAACGGATTTAGGGATTTGTTTATGTTAGAGGGATTTTGCAGTAATATTGGTGTCAATAACTATTGATAAGTAGTAATAAGTAGTAAGTAATGATAATGATATTATAATGCAGAAGTGTACTCAACCGATCACGTTGTATAATCAGAGCTCATGGAGATTTCCGCATAATATGATTCGCATCGGTCTGCAATGGTTCTTGACACATACGGGTCTAGGTGCGAGCAGCCATTTGGAGTCGGGCGGGTTTGCGAGGACGACGTCGAAGGTTGGGTTTGGTTTGGTGTGGTTTTTGGATTGATATTTGATTTTTTAGATTTTAATTTAGTTTTGTATCGTAGTCATTTTTGGTGTTTTGTTTTTTTTAATAGTTTAGTGGTTTGGGATTTTGAATTTTGTTCGAAAATGAGTTTTGAAATGATTTGTAGCGGGATTTTTTAAAGTTTTTGATTGATTCGATGTGTTGTGGTTGTATATTTATAGAGATTTTATGAAGGATTGGGTGTGTTCGGTGTGTTTTATTTTAGATTCCGCATCCGGACATACAATTTCATTTTTTGCCGTCTACGGTGCATGATGACGGGCGGAAGAGTGGAACGTGCCATGCCTACCAGGTGAAATTAACTTCTTTATTTCGTTTAGCATTTGAAATTGATATTTTTCGTTGCTTGGCATCGATTGGTTTGCAGTTTTTTAAGAAAATTTTGATATTTTTGAAAGTGGTTTCATTGCTTGGAAACTGGTAATGTGAGCAGTTGATCAGATCAGCTGATCAGAGTATATGGTTGATCAGATCAGCTGATCAGAGTATATGGTTGATCAGATCAGCTGATCAGTGTGTATGGTTGATCAGATCAGAGAGGTTCAGAAGCTTGAGTGGAGTAGTAAGTGATTGTTGCAAGGTTTATAGGTTCACGTAGGGCCGATGCGCTCGAAATCGAGAGGCGAGTTGACGTTGCAGAGCAAAGACCCGAGAGTACATCCGATCATGGATCCGAATTATATGTCGATGGAGGAGGATTGGGCCGAGTTTAGACGGTGTATTCGATTGTCCAGGTGGGTAGTGTATTTTGGTGTTATTGTTTGCGTGGTAGGTGGTATTGGTTGAGAGAATTTGGATATTTATTTGAAATTCGAGGGGAATTTGGTAGGTATTATTTTGGAGTTGTGGTGATTGGTTGGTGCAGATTTTGTGAATTTGTTTTGTGATTATTTTAGGGAAATATTCGCACAGCCATCATTCGATCAGTACAGAGGAGAGGAGCTGGCACCGGGGGCTGACTGCAGCACGGACGAGCAGGTTATTTTTATTATTACGACTGTTATTGTTGTTGTTATTGTTATTATTTGTTATTCTGTATGTTACAATGATTATTTATGAATATTTTTATTGAAGATAGATGAATTCGTAAAGGAAAAAGCAGCGTCAGCCTATCATCCGAGTGGTACGTGCGCGATGGGGGCATCGGATAGTAATTTCGCTGTGGTAAATCCACGGAATATGTCTGTATATGGTGTTGAGAATTTGAAGGTTTCATTTTATTGAAGTTATTTTTGTAATTATTTTTGTGATTATGATAGTCGTGAAGAATTTATTGTGTTATTATGAAGGGTTTATTAGAATTTTATTGAGGTCTCGTTCGGTTATGGTGGTTATTGAGTTGGTATTGTGGTGGTTTGGTAATTTAGTGGTGGTGATAGGGTTAATATGTGGTATTTGTGGTAATTTTTGTGGTGAACTGTGGTAATTTTTGGTAAATATTTAGGTGGTGGACGCCTCGGTGATGCCATCGATAGTAAGCGGTAATCTGAACGCGCCGACGATAATGCTGGCTGAGAGGGCGGCAGATTTGATTCAAGGAAAGAAGATGCTGGAGCCGGCTGACGTGCCCATTTGGAAACCGGCGAATTAACGTGTTTAGTGTAAATTATTGATGATTTGTTTTATTTGTTGAGAGATATCTTTATTGATTTGAATTATTTTGAGAGAGATCGTGGCGGAATGAAGAAATTTCATTGCTGATTGAAATTATCATTGGATATGTAGTGGTGATTCGGTTATTTCACTTATTAGCGGTGGTACGGTTGAGATTGAGGTTGAGATTATTATCAGTGATATGAATTGTTCACTTGTCGGTTTATCAGTAGTTGCCAATTATCAGTGATCATTAATTATCAGTGATTATTACTCGATGAGGATATCATTGAGAGAGTATTTTATTTATTTCTGTTGCATTTACGCTGTTTTGGAGGCGCTTTGTAACGTTGTTCGTGTTTTGGTGATTGAAATGAGGATTGAAGGAAGGAAAAATAGGAATAAATGAGTTTGCAATTGAAGTTTTGTGGTTGTTGAGAGCGTTGTGACGATTTCGAAAACATTTGTTTATCGGTGTGGTGATCGCGAACGTGGATTGCGTTTGGAAATTTTATGTTCTCGTATTGTTATTTTTTGAATTCAGGTCAATATTTTATTGAGAATTTGAAAATATTTATTGTTTATGAAAAATTGGAAAACTTATGGGAATTATTGTTTATTGAATATTTAGTGTGAGACGCGGTATGTGGGAAAATTTAAAAACTCGATTGGGGTGGGGAGATTGTGCCACTTTTGGTGGTGATAGGTTGGAGGTGGAGAGAGATGGGTGCGATTTTGGCGAAACGTCTCGGGGTGTTTTGGTGACACGTCAAGAATTCAAGAGATGTGACTTGAAAATTTATTTATTTAGTTATTTGTGGGAATTTTTTGAATTTTTGTTAGTTTTGTGGAATTAATTCGATTGTTTTTGTTATTAATTTATTGCTGATGGTTCGTCGCGGATGGTAGACGCATTGTGAGCGTGTATTTTTGTGGATATACGGGCGGATTGGGAGATTATCGGACTGAAGATATCATTTATTGCGGTTGTTTTTTAATGAGATGCTACTTGTATTTGTAGTCTTTGTGTGAATTATTATTGGTATTGTGATTGTGAAGGGGTTGATGGTATTTTTTGATGGTTTTCTGCAGTATTCGTTTCGTTTCGGTGAGCGTTTGCCGTTAGTATTGCGGGGTGCGTTGTGTTGTTGTGCAGTGAATTATTACGGCGATTATGCGGTGTGGTTTGTCTGTGAAATTGTGTCTGTCATTGCTATTTGATGTGGGATTGTTTTAGTGTCATTGTATGCGTATTGTAGGAAATAATTTTTAGATTCAAGTGAAGTGTTTTAGCCTTCAAAAGCAAGAGAAGATAGAAAATGACCGAAGTAAATGGCAACAATATACCGGATGCTTCTCAGTACAATATGCGAAGTCCAGGTTAGCTTTGCTCATTGTTAGATTTGGTCATTGTTGAGTTGTTTTCATCTTGCCCGGGCAGGCAAGTAAGTATTAGATCAGTTTCAGGAATTAGTAGTAATTAGTTTGAGATCAGGGTATAGTTGACGGGTATTGGTGTGAGATTTGTTTGTTGTGGAGGAACTTTTTTTGGAAAAGAAATTTTTCATCGTTTAGGTGTGAAGCGTTTGATGAAGGAGGCTGCGGAGCTGCGCAATCCGACTGATATGTACTACGCACAACCACTAGAGGTTACATTTTGAAATTTTTGGGTGGCCATTATAATTTCGAAAAATTTTTTAAATCGTTATGAAGAAGTTGGCGTGAAATTGCTTTGTATTTGGTTATGTTGGTAGTTTTTTGTGGAAATATCATGGTGGTATGCTTCGATTTGAGGATAATCTGTTCGAGTGGCATTTCACGGTGCGTGGACCGGCAGACACGGACTTCGATGGAGGTATATATCACGGTCGTATTCTCTTACCCGTGGACTACCCGATGAAACCACCAAGTGTCATCTTGTTAACGGTATTGACGATTTATTTGTCTTGTGATTATTTTGGTGGTTGTGAATTTGGGTGGTAAGTGAAATTACCGGAAGTGGGGTGGGAAATGAAATTACTGGAATTCGGTGGTAATTGGAATTACCGGTGGAAAGTGAAATTACCGGAAGTGGGATAAGGAATTACCGGAATTCGGTTTCGCTCACAGTGAGATGGCGTGGCGATGTTAAAATATTGATTGTACCTGAGGTGCTTACGGTTGGTTTTTGCACGTAAAATTGTGCATTCGATTGACAGATATGGCGAGTGTTTGGTGATATTTGACATCGTTGAATCTTTTTATTATTTTGTGAGCATTTCGTTGGTGTTGCAGCCGAATGGACGCTTCCAGTTGAATCAAAAGATTTGTCTGAGCATATCGGGACATCATCCGGAGTCGTGGCAACCGTCGTGGTCGAGTTAGTGGGCTTTTTTGTGATTGATTTGGGTGCTTTGGGGTGATTTTTTTATTTTTAGACAAGGGTGTTTTGCTTGGTTTGGGGAAATTTTGTTCGTTTTTGAAGGAGTTTCGGATAGTATCTGAGAGAAATGATGTTTCAGTTCGTACCGCCCTGTTGGCTCTGATTGGTTTCATGCCGACGCATTCGGCCGGTGCGCTCGGCTCGTTGGAGTATCCACCGTCGGAACGAAAGAAACTGGCGATTGCGTGAGTTTTTGCAGAGATTTTCTTATTTTGTAGACTTTTTGTTAGGATTTTTGACATTTTTTAACTGAAAAATGCAATCAGATCAATTAAAAAGGGAGAATTTTTTGTATCAATGAGTGAATTTTTGTGGAATTTTGTTTTGAAAAGTTGGAAATTTTTTTTTGAGGTTATTGCTGAGAATTTTGTGGTATTGTGTTGCAGAAGTCGTGATTGGGTGTGTGCAGAGTGTGGTCTGCGTATGTGCGATGCCCTGTTGGACAGGAACTCGCAGAATTTATCGAGCGCGAACGGTGACAACACTTCAGCGAGCAGCAATAACGGTGGTGCTGCGTTCAGCATGGCAGAAGAAGCACGAAGCCTGGCCAAACAGATATCGTTTAAGGTTTTGAGTTGATTTAATTTGTGATTTTTGGATTGTTTTTATCGTGGAATATCGTGTTTTTGAATGTGAACGGTGGATGGGGTGGGCGTTTGGGATGTGGTAGATTGTTAGAAACGTTGCTTAGATGTTATCCGAGTTTAGGAATTGAAAGATTGGGGAGATCTTTAAAATGTTTTCGTTGAAAAGATTTTTTGTGGGGGGGAGGGGTTGAGATGTTGAGGTGGGCATTGTTGTGAAGGAATTGGTTTCCTTTTTTTTTTCAGAATGAAATGGATATAGCTGCTGGCACAGAAGATGAGCGAGGCGATCATGTGGCGAGCCTGGACGCGTCGAGAATCGATGGCGAGACGTGCGATGGAGGGACGAACGCTTCCGGAAGAAACACGACTGCAGTATCGGCAACGGAATCGATGGAACAGGAATGGAATGGCGCGAATCGTCTGCAGACGAGAGAAGGAGCTGCAGTAGTTGTGCCCGAGCCTGAGCAGGCTGAATCGGGCAAAGCGATGGGTTTGGGTGATGGAAAGCTGGATTCGGCAGAGGGTAGTGAGCCGGGTGTAAGTGCCACGAGCAGTGGTGCTGCTGGCATGATATCGTCTGCGTTTGGAGAGACGACAGAGGCGGGATATGGACGGGAAGGAACGGGGGGAGCAGATCGGGCTGCCGTTTCAGCCAATCGAGTGGCTGTTGGTGGCACAGCGTCGAACGCAGCATCGAATACGACGAGAGGCATATTTTCGTGGGAGCTCTGGGCGATTTTCTTGTTGGGTATCGTGCTGGCGGCGTTGGTCTATAGGAGACTGTCGGGTTGGGTGAACATGGCGAGTATGGGTAATAGGGGTGTGATGTGAGGGACTGGCGATGGGTTGGATGGGTTTAGAAACTGCTTTTGGAGTTGTTTTGGTGGCGATTTTTTTATTGATTGATTGATTGGTATTTGCTGTGAAA
Organism: Anisakis pegreffii; assembly: GCA_035041965.1. Taxonomy (NCBI): domain Eukaryota; kingdom Metazoa; phylum Nematoda; class Chromadorea; order Rhabditida; family Anisakidae; genus Anisakis; species Anisakis pegreffii. The sequence goes on along the minus strand of JAPYMA010001190.1, from coordinate 4,564 downwards.
TTGTTATTGAAGGTGGTAATGTTACTTTAACGTAAATTTGGTGATTTAATGGCGGTGAAGTGAGGTTTTAGATAACGTAAATGTAGTGTATTTAGGGCGAATTTGTTTGATATTTCATTGTGAATTTTAATTATTTTTTGATTGCAAACGTTTGTTTCGAACGCGATTTTGTTTATTCGTTAATGTGTTTTTAGTGGCTTTGTGAGGAGATTTTGAATGGAGTGTTATGGAATGTTTGTGGTTTGATATGATATGATTTTGTTGAATTGTTTTGTTTAATGTGATCGAAATCGAGTCGAATGCAATAATTTTGAGGTGATAATTGTATGTACCCGTGAACATAGTTGTTTAATCGCGTTGAATATTGCTCATTCGATGGTGTAGTTACATTTGAATTGTTATCGATATTGTTGTAGTCGTTGTTTTGTTATTGATTCGGTTTTTTGCGGTTGTATTTGATAGTTACGCAGAGAGTATGGGTAGGGAGGTTGGTGAGGAGTGGTGTTTAGTTGTGGTCGGGTGCGGTGGATAGGTTGGATGGAGATTCATTTGATGGATATTAGATGTGTCGTGGTGTTGGTGAAGCTGATTTGGTACTGATTAGTGGAGATTGTTATTATTATTGGACATATCTACCTATTGGTTTGATTGGTACTGGTTATTGGACGTACCTATTGTTGGTATTGATTTGAGAGATTGGTTTGTTCGAAGGCGTTGGAGATTTGGGTGGTTGAGGAGATTGGTTTGATTTTTGGGGTGTGGATTGAGGAGATTTAGGGAATGGCTGGCGTTTGTTTAATGAATTGGTGAAGTTTTGATAGTGAGAAGATTGAGAGGGATTGGTTTGATCTGTAGGGCAGGTTTGGTTGGGATTTGATTTGCGATTGAAGATTGAGTCGGGTTCAGTTTTGACTGGTATGATGGTGGTGAGTGGTTTGTTGGTGGTGATGGTGAAGTGTAGGTGTTAGCATTGTTTGAGGATTTGGGCGGAATTTTTTGACGAGATTTGCCTTTTGCCGTATATTTCGTTTCGTTTTGTGTATCGTTTCTTGTTTTGCGATTGATATAATTACGTCTTTCGTGTTTTTACACGTTAATGGATTCATTTAAATGTCGAAATGAAGAAGGCTTGTCGGAGGAATGTTTTGTCGTTTCCTCACAATTCAAGGTGAACGTTGCAGTGGAAATTTTCTCACTGGAAGATCGGTTCAAGTTCGATGGTCTTCCATCTTTGGTTGCCGCCGAGAGTTCGGTCGTGTTCAGTTTCGCCTCTGAAAATGACCAACGGAAATCGATTTTCGGTTTCAAGCGACCGAATGGTTGCTTTCGGTTTCGAGCAGTGGAACGGAGAACGCCACTTGTTTCAGTTTGTTCACCGATGGTCTCATGAAATTTGCAGGTGACTGGACGACGACGGCGTTAGGAAGAGGTGGGACGGCGACGAGAGGGACGGGGAATTGCACGTGAACTGTATTCGTGATATTATGATACGCAACTTAAAGTATCATAATATCACGAATATAGTTCATGTGATTGTATGTGAAATGACGTCTTAAATATTCTGTTGAATACTAATAAATATTCTAAGAAATCATCAGAGTTGTTTCAATAAATTATTCATGAGCGTGTTCGACATAAAGGTGGAATAAATAGAATACGATTCACAAAATATCGGGTAATAATGAGGAATTGGGTGAGCGAGGAATAAAAGGACAGATAAACGAGGAGGAATAATGACTCCGATAACATCACCCTTAAAAAAACATTTGAATTGAGCAGCCAAAGAAGGCAGGGGACTTCGAAAACACTTGGTGTGTGTGGCGTTGGCGCCGACCGTAAGAACAGACAATCGTGGTGGGACCACGTTCCACGATAGTAGCTTCAAATTTATTTGAATTTTTGAATTGAAACGGGTCTCGAAACGATTGTCTGAATACTGTAGTAGGCAAACTGCGAAGTGATGCATGGCTCTGAGATTTAAATGATATTGAGCTGTTATAGATGACGTGTGGTCTCGACACGATTGTTTGGGATACGGTAATTGGCATTATGCCGACTTGGTATTCCACGCTACCTCTTCTTGATGGTATGATTCAGTATGTCCTGCAGAAATTGGCTGTTTGGCGGGTTTTTTGCGGTTTTTTTGCGGATTTTTTGTTGAAAATAGGTTTATTAGGGCCTAAGGAACGTGCCAGGCTGTGTTTTAGTTAGAAATCCATGTCCAGTCCCCCAAAAACGGCCTTAAAATGTTCACAAAAATAGGTTCGGCAATTTAATTTTTCTTGTAGGCCAAATTGCGTGTTTGTAATTATTTTGTTCACTATTCTTTCACTGTATAACCGTCTCATAGTGAGTGTTGTGTGTCTGATGTTATTATGGTGATATTGATTTGTTGTGAGTTGGTGCATAATGGTGTTTTGTTGGACGCTTGATGATTAGATGAAGTTTGGTGTGTGTTTTGATTGGATTATCATTGTTATTTGAATGGTGTGTTTGTTCGGTTGCTTGTGGCTATCGTTCGCTTATTACTCTTGTGTTCGGGTCGATTTTGAGCGAAATTTTTTGATTGGCGATTGAATTTTTGGTATTATTTGTGAGGTGTTTGGTTATCGCCGTTATTGGGTTTTTCCGTTTTAAAGGGTGAATTGGGTCTCAAAAAGTGGTGCAGGCTATATTTTAAGTCCAAATCGATGTCGAAGGTCCGGAAAAATGGCTTTAAAATGCTTAATTTTTGTGCAGTTGAACAATTTAATATTTTCGAACAATAAATTGCGTTTGTGTTTATTTTATGTGGTATTGTTGTGCTGTATAATCGTCTTCATATTGTTGTCTGTCTAACGTAGTTGATGTGTTATTCATTGGTTGTAATAGCGCTCTTTTGTAGGACACTGATAGGCAGATGAAACGGATTGCTGAAATGTTTGAATATATTCATGTCAGCGTTATTTATAACTGTTGATCAAATTGATCAGAACCGCGCCATCTCTATACAAATCAGTGATCAGTGTTGATCGTTTGAATCGTTTATTCGATATTCATTTCGATGAGTTATCATTCTTAATTGGATGGTTTGTTTGGTGCGGTTGTTTGTGGTGATGCAGCGATTTTAAGTGAGGTTTTATTATTGGCGAGTGGGCGTTTGATGTTATTTGTGAGGTGTATGATAATGAGCAGTCGAATGTCAATTGCAGTTGTCTGATTTGTGTGTCACCAAATTTTGAGGTTGTTGAAAATTAAGTTTAGTTTTGGTTGGTTTGTTGATGGCGAATGGTTTGGTGTGGTGATATTTAGGCATAATTTGTAGCTTCATTTGGGAATTTCGGCTTAATGTTTCGCAGGTTTTGCCTCTTTTCGGATACATCTCGTTGTGCTCTGTTTTGTAGTTGTTTATCTCGTTTTTATGAAGGAGAATTCATCCGAATTATTTATCCTCACTCGCAATTCCAAACAAAATTCATTTATTCAACTCAAAATTTCATTTCTCATCACCCAAAAGTGCAAAAAACTGACAAACTGAAGTACCGCATCTATTTTTATATATTCAATCTTCAATCCGATTCCAAACTTTTGTTTGCTTGTGATAGAATTAAATAATCAGTTGCTTGAATAGCAGTTGAATTGTTATTTAATTGAATTGCTCGAGGTAATGTTCGTTGAAACGTTTTTGACAGAAGTGAATTGGTGTTGTTTTCGGTGACTTGCGACCGAATACGCCATCGGTCGCCGAATTTCGCTGGCAACCGATTGCGTATTCGGTGGGAAGTCACCGAAAAAAGAATCATTCGAGTTTCGTCTTATTTCGCTGGCCAGTGGTTTTCTGTGACCACCGAATGCGGTCATTTCGGTTTTCGATCGGTGTCCACCGACCGACACGCAATTTTTTGAGTTTGTTTTGTTGAATTGATCGATAATCGTATGAAATTTGCAGATGATTGGACGTTGCGTTTGGAAGGGGTGATGGAACGTTGGGGAGAGGTGATCGGAGGAGGAGATGGGAATGAAGAAGAATGATATTTGCGATGTGAAGTGATATTTTCATGTTGAGTTGTATAATTGTTTCGTGTTGATCAGTATTGTGATTGTTTTGTAATGTAATCGTGATGAAATCTATGAAATAATTAAAATTGACACATCGATGTATAAAGTATTGGTTTATTGCTGATAAATGATTTGTGATGTCTGAAATGTTGGTGCAATTTATTGTTTTTGAGTGCATTTGGTATAAATAAGGAATAAGTAAAATATTGAGTGGTAATCGAAGTATTTTACTTGTTCCGACTTTATATCAAACGTAATCGTTTTACTTATTTCTTTTCATTTCTCCTTCTGATTGAGAATAAAGATGACAAATCAAATCGGCAAAATAAAAATAAAAATGGATGAAAGCAAGGCCATCGTTGAGAAGATATCAGAATTAAATTACTGGGAAGCGGGGGATTTTGGGAACGATTGGCGTGGGTAGCATCAGTATAAACTACGGTTGCAGACAATCGTGGTGGGACTTAAGTTTGATATAGCAGCTCTAAGTTTTTCAAATTTTCAAATTGAATTTGGTCTCGAAACG
>JAPYMA010001189.1:0-13686 GCA_035041965.1 Anisakis pegreffii | reverse complement strand
TAGTTCGATTTCATTTCATTTTCACAAAACTTATCAATTTCATTTCTTCTTGGGAAGGATGACAATTTAACAAAGATCTGTTCAACAACTGGAAAATTTTTCATTCAACATCTTTGAATTTAGTCGTATGATTATATCAATTTCTTTTTGTTTGTTAAATTGATATTTCGCATTACTTCTTTCATAAATGAGTAATACGATCGCTAATTGTCTAACTAAATTGTTACACTTCGTTGTCATCAAATTTCTGGAATAGGAAAGAGGTATGGACTATCTTACACATGTCTCTCTTGTCCTAGGACGACTTTTGTCCTTCATGGGAATGATCCGTTTCATTCACATCCCTCCCGTCTTCATCGGAGGCGATTACATCTGGTCCATCGCCGATCCCTTCTTGTGATCACATTCTGGAAGAATATATCATGTTGGTTTAAGTTACGCATCAATAAAACTAGTGAAAACGTTCGCATGTAAGCTGAGCAGAGTCCAACTTCTTTTTACCTGAGACATATCAGAACTGTTGACGAGGAATGGTTATGGAAATGGAATCTGCTGAACAAATTAGGAACAAGTGAAGCAAAAACATGAACACTTTCGATTTTTCGGAAACAAAATTCCGTAGATCCTTCACGTTTGTATTTCGCAAATAAATCTCGGCTGTTCACTCCACTTGCGCGGACGGAAAGCGGAACAGATATAAAATAAACACCCTCAGGGAACTGCAACCCAGCTTGATCTCCAACTTACCTGCATTTTTCAGTGATTGGTCACTTGATCCCTGACTCACTCATCAGAAGAGAAAATGGTCCAAAGCGTTTGCAGACTGTAGAAATAGAAATAAAAGTAACCACGTGTTTATAATGAGTATGAGGTACTCTTTTCAAGAAATAATTGAGTATTGTACCTTATGTAAGACACATTTGTTAGATAATTGATTTTTTGGCACTAAATTTAAATCTCAGTGGTGAATTCAGAGCAATCGTTTGTTTGAAAAATCAATACACCACGAAAAGTTATGTCGAATACAAAGCCCCATAAATGAGCGAATAGAACGGGTGACTTATGGAAATTGCTTCTTAACAGCAATGTCAAGAAATCAGTACTTAAACACATTAGCATTTGTTCGCGAAGAAAGCGTATGAAATTAATCTACATAAACAGAGTAATAGGAGAGAAGTTATTCGAGAAGGGGGTTGCGTCTCTCAAAAATCATTAAATGAAAAAGGGGCTGAATTTTGAATTCATCGGAAAATTGATGCGACTGATGTGCCTTACTGAATGAAAGGCACTTCAGTCTCATGTTATTTTCTCGATAAACAATGTGGTTTTTTCTTTTTTTTCTGGAATTAATAAAGTTATCTACGGAAAAAGAATAATGTTTGCGATTGATTGCTATCTTAACTTGGAAAAATGTTATCTATACTCATTTTTTGTGACAAATTTCAAAATAATGTCTGCAAAAGGAAATATATTCTTCTGCAAAAAGTATCTTATCTACAATAAAAGCTGTCAGCCATTGACTGTTTGTTATTTTGAGAATAATTTTCATTTTCATATGTTTATTAATTATTTTCTACATGGAACTTGGAAATACGTTATCTACATCGTAAATCTGACCACAATTGTGAACTACCACAAATCATTCGCACTTCTATCTTAAGCATAAAAACATGCTTATTTATGCTTAAGATAGAAGTGCGAATGATTTGTGGTAGTTCACAATTGTGGTCAGATTTACGATGTAGATAACGTATTTCCAAGTTCCATGTAGAAAATAATTAATAAACATATGAAAATGAAAATTATTCTCAAAATAACAAACAGTCAATGGCTGACAGCTTTTATTGTAGATAAGATACTTTTTGCAGAAGAATATATTTCCTTTTGCAGACATTATTTTGAAATTTGTCACAAAAAATGAGTATAGATAACATTTTTCCAAGTTAAGATAGCAATCAATCGCAAACATTATTCTTTTTCCGTAGATAACTTTATTAATTCCAGAAAAAAAAGAAAAAACCACATTGTTTATCGAGAAAATAACATGAGACTGAAGTGCCTTTCATTCAGTAAGGCACATCAGTCGCATCAATTTTCCGATGAATTCAAAATTCAGCCCCTTTTTCATTTAATGATTTTTGAGAGACGCAACCCCCTTCTCGAATAACTTCTCTCCTATTACTCTGTTTATGTAGATTAATTTCATACGCTTTCTTCGCGAACAAATGCTAATGTGTTTAAGTACTGATTTCTTGACATTGCTGTTAAGAAGCAATTTCCATAAGTCACCCGTTCTATTCGCTCATTTATGGGGCTTTGTATTCGACATAACTTTTCGTGGTGTATTGATTTTTCAAACAAACGATTGCTCTGAATTCACCACTGAGATTTAAATTTAGTGCCAAAAAATCAATTATCTAACAAATGTGTCTTACATAAGGTACAATACTCAATTATTTCTTGAAAAGAGTACCTCATACTCATTATAAACACGTGGTTACTTTTATTTCTATTTCTACAGTCTGCAAACGCTTTGGACCATTTTCTCTTCTGATGAGTGAGTCAGGGATCAAGTGACCAATCACTGAAAAATGCAGGTAAGTTGGAGATCAAGCTGGGTTGCAGTTCCCTGAGGGTGTTTATTTTATATCTGTTCCGCTTTCCGTCCGCGCAAGTGGAGTGAACAGCCGAGATTTATTTGCGAAATACAAACGTGAAGGATCTACGGAATTTTGTTTCCGAAAAATCGAAAGTGTTCATGTTTTTGCTTCACTTGTTCCTAATTTGTTCAGCAGATTCCATTTCCATAACCATTCCTCGTCAACAGTTCTGATATGTCTCAGGTAAAAAGAAGTTGGACTCTGCTCAGCTTACATGCGAACGTTTTCACTAGTTTTATTGATGCGTAACTTAAACCAACATGATATATTCTTCCAGAATGTGATCACAAGAAGGGATCGGCGATGGACCAGATGTAATCGCCTCCGATGAAGACGGGAGGGATGTGAATGAAACGGATCATTCCCATGAAGGACAAAAGTCGTCCTAGGACAAGAGAGACATGTGTAAGATAGTCCATACCTCTTTCCTATTCCAGAAATTTGATGACAACGAAGTGTAACAATTTAGTTAGACAATTAGCGATCGTATTACTCATTTATGAAAGAAGTAATGCGAAATATCAATTTAACAAACAAAAAGAAATTGATATAATCATACGACTAAATTCAAAGATGTTGAATGAAAAATTTTCCAGTTGTTGAACAGATCTTTGTTAAATTGTCATCCTTCCCAAGAAGAAATGAAATTGATAAGTTTTGTGTGGAAAAACATGTTGAATTCCGCTTCTCTTCGGGTGAGAATATGTGACATTTGTCTATTTGCTTTGTGGCAATGAGGAAGTTATCAATAGAAAGAAAATGATCTCTAATTAATTGTTATCCGCAATTTGAAAAAATGTTTGCATTCAGCTTCTATCTGCTAATTAAAGGACATTCATTATTGTCTGCAAAAAGTTACATCTTATCCATTAACATTTGTTTTGCCATAAACATAAATAGAGTCAAACAATGAATCAAAGAATATCCATCTAACTTGATGCGTTTACTGAGCAGTTGTTGTATTTGCGAATACCCTTTCACACAAAACTTAGTCTCCGTTCCATTTTAACAAATCGAATGAACGAAGTTATCCTCCAGAATATTCTATTCTCATTTACACATCCAAGAAGGATAAGTATACGTATAAATCACTTCCCACAACTAATAATCAACATTTCATAATTACCCCAAAACGTTTCGCCTTAAGCATTGTATTTTACTGTGTGCTGCTTTATCGTTGATTATATAAACAATTGATCAAAACAACCATATCATAGCACTGGATAGTCGAAGAGAGGACGAAAATGAATACATATTATGAAGTGATTTAAGGAGGCATATACTCGTCTCATAACCACGTTGCCCATAGAATCATCGTGTTATTCCACATCGTAATGTACTCATTTGAATTATGGCAATAAATTACTACTGTTAATCAACAATGCTGGCGATGAATAATAATAATGGAAAGAAAAAAGAATACATTTACAGCTGTGAAAATACGGATGTTTGTTTGATGGTCGAGCGTACGGATGGAAAATATTGTTTCCAACATTTCAGAGCGAATGACCCATCAATAAGACATCATCATCATCGATTAGATTTGATTCCTATGAATGAGAATAGATCTATTTTTTGCTAAGAACAATCTTTCTTCTTTTGATCCGTTCACATTAAAATGCAAGCAAACACTCGAACAATGCCATTAAATTCATCAATGTTGCATGCATTCAAAGTACTTTACGTTTCATTGCATTCTTCTTAGCCATCGTAGTCAACGCTTCACATTATTACTAAAGCAGGTTCGATTTCTGCTAGCGAGGGGAAATTTTGCTAGAAACCGAGTGGTGTACCACAGTCACTGATATTGCCAAGCCTATGATTTATATGGCTTGTATGTAATTAAAATGTTAAAACTTGCTAACCTTTAATGTCATCAACCCAAGTTTTGAGTAAAGATTGATTTTTTCCGTCTCTGATTTCCGTAAAACAATAAAAAATCCATTTGACCCTAAAATTGAAGTACTGTTAAAAAGTTACAACAGGGTGTAATATTAACAATTACTGAAATAATAAAATGAAATACCGTTGAAAGACAACGCCACAGCAGTGATATAGATAAGCCTGCGTATTGCCACAGCATCTTGATTCATATCTCGATATCTGATATCTATCTATAAAGAGGCAATACTACTGTCAGTAATACTCAGATTGCTTTTTATTAGTGGTCTGAAAGGAAGCCTAAAACGAATGCAGTTTCAAGAACTGATCGAATATTGAAACTTCGTTAGTAACGGTCATTATTACGCCCAAAACCATTTTTTCGGTGCAACATTCAATTTCAAAGAAAAGTTTTTCTTACGAGAATTCAACTGGTCACACTCTCAGCCGGGAAAGAACTTATTCAAAACCGAATTGTGTGTCATCGAATTCATTAATTTAAGTTGTCAAGTCTGAGTCAGCAACAAGTTTCTGTGTAATTGAAATGATCGATTTTTCGTAATAACCGATCAGATATAAATTCACTCGTAAAAATATACCTGACTAGGAAAATGATTGTAGAAATAATCAGATATATTTGGCGGCTCCCATCTGCCGATTTCTTCGCGCTGTAACTGCCACTAAAAATTTAAACATCAAATATATTGCTGAACTGCATGACAGAATATTTCATCTTGTATACATTCACTGAATAAATTTTCAAGTATGTAAGCGTTAATGTAACAATAATAATAGAATCAGATTCACCTTTTCTTCAGTAGTTTCTGCAGCTGAGCCTCTTTCCTTTTCCAACTCTATATACGTTTGATATTTTTCACGCATTTGCGGAATGTATTCTTTCCGAACCTGCCACAAGCAGAAACAAATTAAATTCAGTAATCATCTCCTTTATGCATACAATATTATTATACTAGTGATTACTGAAATAAATGAGTGAATACTTAACCTTTTCGGCAAAATTCTTAGCATCTAAAGCAGCACATACAATAGCAGTAATCGGTTTCGAACATGCATCGTCATTATCATTTTCAATCGCAACAAATGAAGTACGAGGTATTGCAAGCTTCACAAATGCACCAACTGTCCTGCAACTTATTACCACTCAACTCGTTTAATTCAATTCTCTAAATCAAAAAATATGTTTATCCGATTTACTTAAACGCTACGACAACACTAATTTATTCGTAAACTCATTGCGATTTCCCGAGTTCAATTCAGAACAGCACGTTCTCACAATGATAACTCTATGTTTGAACCATTAGAAGAGTAATCTAAGCCAACGCCCATCTTTGCAAACCACAACCTAACCAAGATAATTGTGCAGTCAACGTGGCTGCAAAAAGTATGGCTTAAAATTGTGCTCAGATTCAGAAGCAAGCTTAGGCTCTTATTAGAGTATACACTCATCGCTATGTAACAAACATATCTGAGTGAAAATACATGTCAGATTTTTAGGCTCCGTAAGAGTGTGAGCAAATACGGAAGTTTACTCTGACAGAAGGCACTAATCAGAGAGCAGAAACACGAAATTAACCGTCAACGTTTTGCAACTGCAGCAACATACTCACTAGTAGGTAATCACTTGGTGCCACGAACTAAAAAATGAAACTGAAATGAAGCAAAATCCATTCGTTAAATAAACCAAACAATATACTAACCCATCGAAGAGACGTTCTCCTTTCCTCTGATTCAACTGACTACTTTCCATACTAAAATTTTCTTCACTCGAACGACAAAAACTATATAATTCTTTCTGCAATGATTCACACATCACTTCAGTAAAAGAATCATTGAAACACTGTATATGACGACTTTTACACCTTCATGTGCTCTCGTATCGAACTTAAAAACGCATGTGCTTACTGCAGTAGGGAATAAGCACATACCATTAGGTATCTGAGGCAGTTCGGAAAGGTTTATTGCTCTCAGTTTATTGCCTAACAGTACGAAGGAACTTGCGCATTTAACTATTTTTTGAAGCGAGATGTGCAACGGAAAAGGCAAGACACCACTAGTGTTCGTCGGGGAACGGACTCCCCGTCGGGAACTCCGGCGGGTAACGCGGAGAGCGCTCCCCCCCGCAATTTGCTCCCCGACATTTTCGCGGGGACCCCCCCCGTCCAGTTTCGTTCCCCGATGGGGAGGACGAGCTCCCCGTCCTTCCCGACGGGGAGCGCGAATCTTCGCGAATATCGCGAAAAATCAACTGAAAATGGTGAAAGACCGCTGCAATACTTTCAATATTGTCTTGCTGTTTGTTTTGAAATGTGAGTATAAGGTGCACTTGAAAGAAAACTACTTAAAAAAGAATAAAAATCTTTTAAAAATTGAAATTTTGTTTTAAAAAATTGGGCTGAAGTGCTCCCCGTCCTCCCCGTCGGGGAACGCGGGGAACGGTCATTCCCCGACGGGGTCCCCCCCGCGCAATTTCCTCCCCGGTTTTTTTGCGGGGACCCGCCCCCGCCGTCCACTTTACTCACCGCGGGGACCCCGCCCCTCCCCCCGCACAATATGCTCCTCGATTTTTCCGCGGGGATCCCCCTGTCCATTTTTCTCCCCGCGGGGTTCCCCCCCGTGCGAAAAACTGCTTCCCGACGAACACTAGACACCATATATGCAAAAGAAGTAGACAGTCAAGTTCAATTAGATATTTGAGTTGAATGATCAGAATAAACAAAATGCAACCTCATCTTGATCTTGATATGGCCTCAGTGTATAGCATTTGAATGATGGTGCTATTGTGCATTTCATGAGAACAAGATCGGCGATAAAAGGGCTCGTAAAGAGTAGCTTTTGTAAATCTGATAACAGACCTCCTCCTAATGCCCATGGCTCTACATCCGCCACCGGACTGTTGTTGTTCCACCAACTGTCACATTCTCAATAAACAAATTGTTTCACTTTTATATATCGTTCGTGCATTGATTGATTGATTATACTCAACATATAACATCAACATATTCATTATTTTCAACCGTTTACATCTAATAAAAATGATAATAATAATAATAATAATAATAATATAATAATAATAACAATAATAATAATAATAATAATGATAAAACAGAAACTGATGCTAAACGGTAATAATACTAACCAGTGGGTGATATATTTAATTCACCTTCAGCCATCCATAACACCAATCCTTCCAGGACTGAAGTGACGCATTGTGCATCATAAACATATTGGAAGAGTTCGTGAACAACACTCTATAACTTCAAGCGAATGAAATGCTTATTGTATAACCAATGGCACTAAACAGTGCTACTTTAAAACATCGCATTCTGCTACATCTCCGCTGGCGTTTAGGGCTTGTTTAGATGCAGATTCTGGATCAGGCTATTGACGGACTTTACAATATGAATTCCGTTAAAGTTTACTTTCTGAATTTCGTAATATGTACTCTGAAATCGGGACCGTTCCAGAAAAATCAACCGATTAGGGAGATAGATGACGTGATATGATTAGTAATCTTATAGTTAACATATCTACAGGGAGTGACGGAGCTATACATTAACATCAGTTTGAGTTTTGCGCCGAGCGCACGCTGAGTCTTGCTCCGAGTTTACCATATTCTCATGCATAAACACATCAACAAAAAGAAAGAACTAACCTTATTTGGTAAAGCTATGATAAACTGATGAAGTTTAGTGATACCATGCAAATTCTTGATAAACTGTTCACTTCGCCGTCTCCATTCACTGCTAACTATTTCTTGCAGTTTCTTTAAGAGAGATCATTTTATTCAGAATAACAACATTAATACTAATAATACCTCATCATGTTTGTTATCATAAGCATCGTCTTCTCGCCTTTTTCTAACGACAAATGAATTTTCATGTAACCATGAAAATTCTTGTAACATTTCCATGCCACGTCTTCCATGTTCGAAAGGCAAATAGAACATATCCACTAAAGTTGCAACTTGCTCGATGTCGATGGATGAAGAACTGCAAGGTTGCATTTTACATATATGTAATACAACATATGATATAAACGTCACCTTGGTTCGTTCTCCGACAGAACACTACTTTCCATACTAACATCTGAAGATATTTCTTGAGTTGTCGACTTATTTACATCTGTCATTTCGACAGAACCTTTTGATTCTTCCTGTAATTAATTGGAAAACGAGTGGTAACAGTTGAAATTACAGTATTATTGGACAAAAGAACAGCCGTGAAAACGTTGATCGTCTAACGAATAAACTAAATAAGTCATCTACATAAATGAATTAGATAAACCTTGACTATTGATGCGAGTTCCATTGGTTCGCAATACTCAGTCGCTAACGAGTTGTTTTGCACAGTTTCTGATGAAGATGACTGCTATAAGAACAGAATTTACTTTATTCGATGAGTTGTAAAAGAAGGGTAAATGAACAAACGTACAATTAGCGTGTAATCAGAATCAACAATAGAAGAGGATGTGCAGGCAGAGTGTTGTACGTCATCGATTAGCGATGAGTCGTTGACTGCATTACTCTTATTCCGTATAGAGGATTTATTCGTTGCTGGGCACGACGACTCAGATGACGATGAAAATGATACTGACTCACATATCTCAGTTGTGGTCGGTTTTGTGGCAGTTAGATTGATTTGTGATGACTCCATGTCATTTACCGAGCTAAATCAATGATCACAATCTCATTAAAGAACTAAATTTCAAGTGTATTGATTAAAAATGGAATAAACAAATTAAGTAGAGTGTTTCATCAAACAGGACAAAAATAACGATAAGCATAACACAAGTTGAACATACTAAAAACTTACAATGAGGCACACGGATTAACCACTTCAAAAAAGTGATCCATCCATTTTCGAAGTGCTTCATGAAGCGCTTTCAACGGGTGATACAGACGTCTTGGTGATGCGCTCTCAATTATATGTCTCGCTACGGGAACCACATCACCAGCTTCTAATACTGCATCTGATTCTTGAATACTATTCGTTTTTATAATAGAAATCAAAATATACATTTGTTTGTTACGTACGACAAATAAGCAGAGAACGAATGAGATTCAAAGCCGAACGTATAATCAAATCAAATACCCTCTTCGAGATCCGCATCAGCATGACAACTGTTCCATTCTGCCATCGTATGAAACGGTAAAAAATTTGCCTCATAACGACAATTTGGATTCAACAATATTCCAGATACTTCGTCTTTTAGTTTCACCGATCTTTAATCGAACAACAACACTCAACTCATATTAAATTACCACTCAACACATTTCAACCTACTCCACATCAAAATCCTTTCAAAAGACGACAACATAACATCTCAACGTCTGCAAAAGAAGTAATGTCAAGTTCCTCTCAAGCCTTATTACCTTAATCCTAATTTCTACAATCGAATTTGAGTGAAACCTTCAATCTTGACTACTAAGCAAATGCTTACAAATGCGACCTACAAAATATTATATTCACTTTTCATAAACTACAACTGAAGGTGTTACATAACATTTTCAGTGAATATAAATAGAAATCTGCGATAAAGTCCCGCTTTAACATCAATGGGCAATGTTATAGCTGAAGTGTTTACGAAAGATGGCGACGTTACAAGCCTCAACTTAAACCTGAGATAAACTTTGGTGCCTGGTTAAACTTTCGCCTCCGAGATAAACGAGTCTGGCCTCAGTTTATAGTTTCACTCATGTTCACAAACACCTAAACTAGGCTTGAACAATTCTTAGATCTATGCTTTTTGTAGTTGTTAACGACAGGGAAAGCTCACGCTTAGGATCAGAATCAGTCTTCGACGTATGCAATGTGCACGGTCCGAGAAATGAATATCCTTCAGAACTGTTCACTAATTAATTCGATTTAGGCAGAATTCAAACTGATACAAAAGCAGATCTTACCGTCCAGCAAACGGACCCAGAAAGACCCTCTTCGGATCGTAATCATTTGCATGAAGATTATCCCAGATTAAAGGTTTTCGTTTCAGCACTTGTGCTACTCGACGTACATGTTCAACGGTTATATAACGTGATACCACTCGCGGACCTTTAATCATTCATCATTGATTATTCAATATTCTTTATCATTATTGTTTTACGCTCATCTGTTTTTCTGAGCTGATAGATCAACTTCCGGTTAAATGTTACACGTTGTCAGACTCTTTTTGAAAATTTTTTGAAGTTCATTTTGCCATCTAAGCACTCTTACTAAATTCCAAGAAAGTCCACAAAACTGTGAGCAATTATGGTCGAAAATTCAAGAAATGCACAAAAATTAAAAAGATACTGGGATATAATATAAACTACAGATGAATAATATTCACCAGTCCACATAATGTGAATATTCGGAAGTAACTTCTTGCCAAGCAATAAAAGATAATCGGACTCTTCTAACGTTGGTGTTGCACGTGATTCACAATATTCTAAAATATCTCATAAAGTTTGTACGCATGTGACAAATAAACAACAATGAATAAATCATTCACAAGCAATAATAATAATAATAACCTGTCGGGCAAAAATAAAACTGTGCACACTTCAGGTGCTCATACACATTGTTCGCGAGCATTAACTGAGCCGAAACGAAACAGGAAAATTTCTTTTTATCCTGCTCATTCATTGCCGCTTCAATATCATCAAATAATAATGCAAACGCATCACAGCCTAACATCCGTACCTGAACGTTGTATTATTAATAATACTAATATAATAAATTTAAAAAATAATAATAATAAATAACAACAACATAACAATAATAATAAATAACAACAACAATAACAAAAACAATAATAATTAATAATAAAAAATAATTTTAACATAATAATAAAGCAATAATACAATAATAATAAAGAAAAAACCTGATCAAGTTTTTCTTGAATTGACTTGACGTCTTTCTCACTAGAGTAAACGATATCAATGCCAGGTGACAAAGAGTAGACGAACGTGATACGTTGCTGTTTCGCAGACACAATCAGCGAATGAAGCAGATCTGATCAAGAAACAATCAGTGAAACAACAACATCAACACCAAACTCACTAACCCATTTCCTCAGATGTGTACAGTAATCGCCATTCAGCTCGATGCTTCAAATCGTCTTTCGGTGCATACAAATATGTATTCATACCCAGATGACACATTCGACTGAACAAATCTTTCCGCTGATCCGCACTCCACGGGCGACCGTAGAAGCCTTCATTTGTTCATTTAGTAGTTGCAAACAAATTATTCATTTATTGTAAAGTTACTTTCATTTCGATTTATTTCACGACAATATCAAATCACTGTCAGAATAGGTTGCAGATGCTGCTCACTCTACAAAATCCACTGAATACGCTTTTTTTTTTTCAACGAACAAATGCATCTGATGACATGGATAATGCGGGATAATAAGTAATTTCTCGAAAAAAAAGCATAGGATAATAATAGTAATACTGATAATAATAATAATAATAAATAATAATAATAAATAATAATAATAATTAATAAGAATAAGAATAACAATACTTGGAATGTAACGGTACAAAAGAAGTGAAAATGAAAGCATGAAGAGAACGGCCGTAACAATGCAATGTTTCAAGAACTCACCTTCGACCACTCCACAGATGAAAGGTGGTGTACCTTCGACGAGGTTTGTTTCTACCTCTTCGTTGTCATGTCTGGTTTCTTCCTTATTCGGTGTATATACACTCGCTGAGTTCATATTCGACGTAATTCGTTCGGTTTCGTTTTCTAAACATCACATCGATCAATCGAATTTCATTTAATTCATGAACAATTCCATGTGTTATTTCGACTGTTTAATCGACACAACATGAGAGGGAAATGTGTTGTTATGCACCTTTCATAAACAAAGTAGCCGAAAGATTGAGAAGAAGAGTCCATCATTACACATCAACACTCTTTCCTACCCTTTCTTCCTTCTCCCAAAACTGCTTTTCCCGTCTCAATTAGTAACAAAATATTTTTTCTTCCAATAGCATTCAAGCAATTTTTGGCCACTTTGCCACCACTACGACACAAAGCGATTTTGATTCGGGTTTTAATTAACATGTATTTATTTACAATTCTCCCTCTCTCTCTCACTTTACCTTACTTGTACATACAGTTTACAAAAGTATGAAATTAAACCAAAAACACGCTTTCTATATATATATATATACTATATATATATATATATATATATATATATATATATATATATATATATATATATATATATATATATATATATATATATATATATATACAATATTTATCTGATTACGCTAAAACTGTTCTCTAGACTGTGTTCTTTATGAAAACAATATTCATCCGAATTCATAAGGAGAGAATGATATGCTTGATTTGTATTCGTAGTTGGTGAGGTTGATGTCATAATGAACAGTTGCATTTGGCTGGTCTATTTCGAACTCACTGCATAGCCGGTGAGTATCTCAATGCACTTTGCTTCATTTTCGTTTGTTTTTATACATTGCAGTCATATTTTTGAGAGGACCAGTCAAATTGTTACTATAGGTGATATTATCCTGTGTTGTATAACACTGAAATAAAATGCTAATTATGATGAAGAAACTTTTAATGCAATCATCAAACGGAAATGCACATTGTGGTTTAATTTGATCGGCTTCTAGTTTTGACTAGAATATCTTTATCATACATTTTGACTACAAGAGTATTGGGATGCGGTTCATACGCTCCGAGAAAGAAGCTGAAATAGCATTGATTGATTATGGTGACCATGAGATGGTATTGTGTGACGATTCAGTTTGATCACAGTGAGCTAATTTCTAATTGTTTTAACGTATAATGTAAAAGCAGCACTATTCCAAGACTGACCTTTCATGTGCTGTTCGTTCACTTTTGCTTTCTTTCAAGCGCCACTTATCCTCCTCAAAGTTGCTATAACAAAGTACAGAACGTTGATCTGTATGGCGCCTTATTATTTGGTTCTTCGTTTTCTGATTGTTTCAAATCAACATCAAGTTTGGTTTATCCAGGTTCTGTATTGTCATCTGAATTATGTTTTATTGTTTTTGTTTTCATTAACTGGATAAAGTACATTATCTTGATTTCCTGTCACTTTTCCCATTCAGACATCAAAAATCGTTTTCCTCTGGCGAAAA